>NW_019773626.1:267444-320330 GCF_001039355.2 Lingula anatina | reverse complement strand
TCTCTCTCTGCTCACGTTCGTGTACAATAGCAAAAAAAAAAAAAAAAAAAAAAAAAAAAAAAAAAACTGTTCAAAACACAGACCTTTTTGTAGACGAATGCAATAAGAATCATATGACATACGATCCACGAGGTAAGTCTTCCACGCCGTTGATCGTGCTTAACGTTCTGTATCCTATACATACATCATCCTACACAAATTACCCTCCCGGAGTGGAGCAAATCACGACTTTCAGATGACTACGATAAATATATTTCAAAAGAGTCCAAGTTTCTTGCTGGACGGCAATTGCAATATGTGTGTGTGTGTTAAACAATATATCTATTTATAAGAGCGCTTATCGAGAATCACACGTGGAACCAAACTGAGAGAGAAGAAGAAAATTTGCAATAAGCTTCAATACACGCACTGGCAACACGCTATGATATGCATATTATTTAAGCATTACATCACTTGTTTAGCGGCATAAGCTTCTTACTCGTACATACGCTATATAAAAGCTGTGTATGACATATACAACAACGCAGAGAGGATCTTCCTTATATATTACAACAATGTACATATAAAATATAAACCAGCATATTTCCTAACAGTATACGCACAATTATTAACTTCCTTTCCTGGATGTAATTAACTATCTCATGCTAATATGATAGGTACCAGCAGAGGCTCTATCTGATCTGATCTATTCCTTAAAATTGGACACGCCAATCGATTGCCAGGAATAATTTTAAATCAACAACCGTCCAATTAAACTTACAACAAGAGAAGTGAAACGGGAGTCGAAGCTTGAAGGAGATTCTCTCCTCTTCGATCGTAACGCCAATTTAACCGCTGTCGAGACCGCAGGCAATTACAACAGGTCTTCTTCGTTAATATGAGATCCAGAAATCTCCATTGATCTCCCGTTGGGGATAATGAGTTTTTCTGTCCAAAGCCAATTAAAGCGTGAAGAATGACGGCTTCAGCTGGTCTAGTCTGATATGAATATGAACGTTAATGAAGACGACCTGCCCCTTCGAATTAAAACCATGTACTTCGTTGCGTTCTTTTCTTTTTCACCTACGACCGCATAATTGGCCGTAATAGGTAAGGAAGGCAAAAAATGACGGATATAATTAAAAAATACGGGCTCGATAACGTTTTTCCCCTGTATTTTCTTTTATTTATCTACGTGTAATTTGCTTTCTTGACAATAGACTGCCGATAGTTACATTTCACATTGACAGTCAGTATCTTGCCACTTCTTATCCCTTTCATTACTTAACAGACTCCGAGGATATGAAAATATAAATACAAAGGAAATTTAACGTCTTGCATCTTTTGTTAGGATAGCAAGACTATTTAAAATCTGACACGTGTATTTAAATAGTAGGCGTACTCACTCACTTCCTTGCTTACTCCTATGGCGATATTGTTAAGATTCAAACGGCGTAAATATGACCAGCTTGCCTTCCTCTCCGTAAATAAAAAATGGAGGAAAATATAGACGTCTGTCTGAGACTTACTTCAGGGGTACGCTGCACACAACACTGGGCTTCAACAAAAACAGGAGGACTTGTGAAAAACAACCATTCTGCGGTTGACCGCAAGGTGACGCTTTAGGGCAGATCGTCTGCGAAAACAGGTATCGACAGCCAATCAGAAGTAGGGTTATAGCCGCAAAAACACTGCAACCAATTATAGGCCGTTTTATATTAGGAATCACAAAGTCTTAACTTGAACTCAGGACGTGGATTCTGTCTGTAGTCTGACGAAAACGCTGTCGGTTCCCACGAGATCCCAAAATCTTTGTTTCTCAAACAATATGTTCTTTGATGCTGAATACCAGAAAAAGGATATTTGTTTTGGGAAAATAACACCATTATGTCTCAGTTAAGGAAAATTTTGTCTGAGGAGAATTTTTTTTCCTCGAAACATAAAATGTTTTGTTTTTTGTCCAAAACACCAAAGAGTTTACCCTGTACTAGAGCTGAGATCAGTTAAACTATTCCTTTTGTCATTGAGGGATTCTGCAATTGCTAACATAATCTTACCAATTCCCTCCCATTTTGCCTGTTTTGTAACTTCGTGAGGTACCCCTTCAGCTCTCCCACAAATTAATTAATTAAAAAAAGCAACAGTATTAAGAATAAACCGAGACAAAATTGAACCAATTTTCTTGCCATCTATGTCACCCACGAATTAAAGTACAACTGCCCTCTTCTACGTTTTTTGTATTACTTAATTCTTATTTACCCCCCACCATCTGTCTTTCTTCCCCACGAGCAGTCTTGCAAAAAATCATTTCATATATGCAAACTGCTAAGTCGGTTCCTGGAAGTCTTCTTAAACCGAGATAGATTGCGTGAGCAAGCGCCTTTTAAATCCGCCTTTATTAATTCCAACGTCTACCTGATGTAAGAAGAGCAAAGTGGCTTTTTTTTCATATTGGAGAACAGGTGTGTATGACGGAGCGATCACAATATGCGTCTATCGATTTTTCAGAAAGGTGAGAGCGCATATTAAAGCACACGGCGTCGTTCAGGTTTCAAATCGGCAAACTTACGTCTAAGCAAAAGTCCCTTTTCTACAAAGAAACTTATATAGGTATAGTTGGTTTTCACTTCTATACCCGAAATTCCGAAAACTTGGCCCTAGAAATGTAGGCACATAAAAAAATACATTGGCCCAACTTAACGTAAAGTTAAAACAAATCCCTTGTTTTTGACCGAACTTTCCCCTTATCTTATTAGTCCCTCACAGTAAAAAAAGCAACAATAACTTTATTCTAAATTAACTGACAACTCGAAACGATAAAGATAGAAATTATGACACATCTTCGGTATTCCTCATGGTGCAACCTTAGGTTTATTTACATAATCACCGTTTCTGAGGTGTAAATGTCAGAATTAAGTGTCTTCTACATCATCATCAAATCCCGCAAAGGAAAAAAGGGGGCAACAATATCTTCATTCTAAAATTAACTGCCAAAGCAGTATCCACACAGAAGGCCAAAGAGAACGATTCGCCAACGACGGTTTGCCATGTCACGGAACGGCCTAGTCACGCTATTACATTTCCGACTCTATTTATCTCTTATTCATCAGTCAAGAGGACACAAAGAACTTACTTAAAGGGATAATAACTCTTCGTTTTGGCCAAAAAATGAATTTTCCTGGAGTAAACAACAATTTCCCCATACTTACCAATGGTTAATGAATCCATTTTTACTTTCAAAGTTAGTCCCTGGTTTTTTTCTAAAAAGTTTGGTTTTTTGTTAAAATCTCTTAAGAGATTTTAACAGAGTATAGCCATCAATGGAGGTCACGTGATCTAAAGACAAACTCAGATAGCAGAATAATAGCTATAACTGCCATTTTTGTGGTAAAACAGAATATATTATATTTCTATGAGTTATTCACAATGTTTTTATTGTGAAATATAGATCTCATACGAAGAGTTATTATCCCTTTAACCTCCTGCTTTAACCAGGCCAATGTATTAGGGAATAATAAAACCTGAGAGTGGTTTCGCACATGCAACCCAATACAGGCGGTGGAAAGGTAACACTCATTGACGCGTATGAATTTTCACACACAGAGCGTGAGGTGTTCGTGGCACAATTTCCACCATCAGCATTGGCAAATTAAATTAAGGGGGGTACTTGTTGTATTTATTGCTATACCACTGACAACTTGTTATACAGGGCGATGAAGTACATGACTGGTTAAATATTGGGTTGGTTTACAAAACAATGAATGCTGTTCAGACGCGGTCTGACATGGGCCGAAAACGGGAATAAAACCCGTCGTCAAACGCTGTGATATAGCAACTGGAGATCGAAATACTTTACACAAGTAGACAGATAGCTCCTTTTGATGTCTGATGGTGCCTTCAGGCCCAGTCCCGTTCCAATTTTCACGTTGTCTGAACGGACCAATGATGTCATGGATGACTGTACACATTCACGAGAGAAAATGATAAAAAAATATCTCAATCATATTCACTGTCATAACAAATTTCTTTAAATTAAAATAACCTACATTATCATTTTACTTAATGTTACAGTACTGAAGCTAAATACAGACTTGACAATACTTTTTGCCACAAATCCCATACTCATGGCAGTTAATCCTCACTGGAACTGGGGCCAGTATTTTGCTAAAGAGGGGGCGGGCACTTAGCTCGAAAATTGATTTTCTTAAACTTGCAATTTTAAGGAAACATGTAAATAATCTAAATCACAATTCAAAGATTCATTTTTCAGCAAAATACAAAAAGCAAAAAATGTTTCAGAAAGGTATCAAAGAGTTAGACACTACGAGGTATAGTGAGTGGGCGGGGCGCCAGTGGTTGTCCCGGTGTTCAGCCTAACGCGCTAGAAGTTAGTATCTAATATGTAAGACCGCAAACTGAGGCTTACCCCTGAAACCTAGAGGGTGAGAGAAAGACCCAAGGAAATCTGAAGACGGTCGGTCAAGATGGACATGCGAGAAGCAGGATGGACATTGGGGCAAATGCCATGTGGTTCCAAGACAGACCCCATAGGCAGTCTCTGGTGTCGGATGCCGCACGAAGAAGTTCAAGTTATACTTTAGACGAATACCTACTTGTTTAAACGGACAATTAAAGATGTGACTCTCATGGGATTAGACTGATTTTTTGTCCAGACCTTCACACCAATTTGTGGGTTTGAGTTCTTATGTAAAGCAGCCGCCTGGTTCGGCGTTGTACAGGCGCTGTACTGGTACAGGTAAGCGAACACCACTGGTCAGTCAGCCGACAGTCATTGTCTGTGAGCCCCAAAGAATGAATATGAAATGTCACTTCATCTTTTTGACTGAAAATAAAGACCGTAGATTCAAGCGTAACAGAAATGGCGTGACACCTCTATGATATACACCCAAGGGGACATGTTTTCCCTCTAATTAAAATACCAAACTAGTCCCAATATCCAGTTGTGACCATTACAGGCGTGTTAGTAGCCAGACAAACAAATTAGTAGGCACGAAATAGCAACCAGGCACGAATTCTAGACTAATGTCTGGCTTGATGTCTCTGTTATTGTATAATGAGAAATCCAACTGCCCGTGATGAATTTACGTGATGATGGTGAATGGAATTCATCCGAGACAGCCCGAGATTGTGCGAGATTTGGAGAAGAGACTGACAGGATATATCCACGGATAATTCCCTGGTTGGTTCCCTTTAAATTCTGCAGAAACACAGTCTTTTGCATGAATTATAACACGTATTCACCGGCATGCCTTGTGTACTTATATTATTTCTGCGTTGTATTCCATGATGACATGCTTGACGCAACGTTTCGCCCTTATCGCTAAACGGTTAGCCCAACCTCACGCGAATTCTCGCGAGTTTTCTCGTCTCCTATGGCATTACGCAGTACCGACAACCTGGTTTTGGGCAATCTCAGACGATTTTCAAAATGAATGAAGATTCCATACGATACGGCGCAGGTCCGTAGCCAGCAATTTCAAATGGGGGGTTCGTTTTCTGAAAAAGTGGACCTTTTACCATAAAATCTTCTTGTACCTAGATCAAATTTTATCCAGAGTGGACCTTTTCGGAGCAAAAAGGGCGGTTCTTTCGAACCCCCCGAACCCCCCCTGGCTACGGGCCTGTATTACGTGTTCCTCCTATGTCACAACTGGGACTGTATGCTTCCCATGTAGGTGACCTTGTCGATTATACAACTGAACAGATCCAGAACAACCAGGCGGAAATTAAAAAGCTAGCAAATATCAGATTTTAAAGCGCCCAATGTGCAATCCAAGTGATATGAATATTTCAGCCGGGGTGTTTTATCGTTTATTTATCTACATATTTTATAATGAAGCGAAAATACAAACAAACAGTGCTCAGTAATTTTTAATACTATTCATTTTTTTCCTGGTAGATATTTTTAAATACCACAATGACGATATGACAAACATTAACGGCAGAATAACATTTATGCTCAAGTCCACATGTTCATTGTCTTAATGATTCTATAGGTCCTGAAGCGACAATCTTAATAAGGTTATATGGATACCGAAGATAACGAAGGTAATAAAATCACTCTATGGCGATGTAAGCCAGCAGCAGGAAAATTTATGCCAATGACGGAATAATCACTGTCACTCGATCCCATTGACAGTCTGTGTCTGCAAAAACAACTCCCAAGTTTTATAACAGGGCCAGCACAATGACAGTGAAGTTAAATGATACCCTCGTTTGTCTATGGAGGAAATAACAAAAACAATACCAAGCGAATATCTGAACAATTTTTACAGGTCAATATCAGGCGATACCCAGAAAACACAGAACGTTTTATAACGTTATCATAACGTGTTTTGGTCACATAAGCGTGTGTAACATCGTCAATTTCTCCAAGTGTTCTGTTATCTAAAAAGCTGCTGTTTCATAACCGTAAGCAACGATCACTCAGCTGTATCGGAGATTACTAGAAACAGCAAAAGCTTGTCTCGATGACAGTTCCCAATGTCATCCGAGAGCGCATTCAGAACAGCGGACGAACAAATATGGCGGATCAAATATGGCGACCCACTAAAAAGCTTACCGCTTAATCCAAGATTAGAAACTGAATAGATTCCCCGCGGGGATATCGCAAAAAGCAATCCAGATCTGTTTGTCCGTTGTTCTGAATGCTCTCTAAGGGTTCATTCACAATGAAATGACTGCACTGCGTAGATCGATCCAATCACTCGCCAACGATTTTAGCGTACTTGCATAATCACCAGGTTTTCTGTATTCTACTCAACGACAGGAAGGAGCATGTTTATCTGTTAATCTGATTGCATTCAGCGGAACCCACGAGGAGTTGGATCGACCTACGTAGACCAGTATTCCCATTGGGAACGAGCCCTAAAAGTCAAGGCTCACCCATTACCCATCCCTGGACCTCTGCTGCAACGTCCATAACTGTCAGTGGCAGCAAAAATATAATTCATTCGAAATTTCTGTTGGCAGACACTCCCCAAGTTTTTAATTTCCTATTCATCCTGGACTAAAGGAAGCAAGGAATACTTACTTCACTGCTATTATCGCGTGATAAATGCGAAGCCATACTCATTCGTTACCGAGGTAAATGCATAGCTCCCATTAAATCATGTTTGTTTTACCCTTCCCCATTGTAAACCATTCATTTCCCTGTGCCCCGTTCACCGGGATACCAAACAAGTAGGAATGACATGTAATATGTATCATATATCAAAATGTTGTTTTTCTTCGTTATCATTGCGCTCACCCCGAGTTGCAATTGGCTACTGGAAACTCAGTTACGTAGTCAGAATGACTTCGTCGTTTCCAATTATCCTGGATACTCAGGGTGTTAAATTAATATCAGTCGCTCTATTCATGTGTATGTGTACCGGCATTCATTTGTACATGAAATCAAGAATCCATTACCATGAGAGATCAGCCAAAAATGCCAAAGTATCTGGTTGGAAAAATGGCCTGTAAATTAAGATGTTTACAATGGGATATTGACTTCACATTTGTCACCTGTGAATTCCCACAGGTTTAATTTCTCTGGACAATATACGTGTCATGTTTTCATTTTCATTTATACTTCGTGACGAAAACATGGCATTAAAAGACCACTTTAATACCACTCTTTTTGAGCCTTCTCTATACGATCACAAGATACAGTCCAACCTGTCAAGGACATACATGTATATTACTCTGGCCCCCAGCATGTCGTCATGCAATCAAAGATACATGTTAACTGCAATCAACAACAGCATTGCACGGTAAGTCCTCCATCAAATGACCCCCTCATTTCAACATAACACACACAGTTGGCGTCCAAAATTCTTTCCATCAAAACACCAATTAACTGAATGAATGTTTTGACATGTTTGGTATTATTAATATTTTATGACAACATTTAATGCCATATTAATGATATATTAACTCCGATGGACGATTGTATTACATATTCAGATGCCGTGCGTGGCATGATCTAAGTCGTTGTTTACCACACCAATGCCTCTAATAAGCATATAGCGTGAAGACACAGGTACCTAACGCTGCAGGTGTTGACTTGGAGATCTCTTTGAAGCCAAGGCGAGAAAGGTGCCCCTGGCCACTTTGTTTTGATCTAGCCTGACAGCTCCAGGTGAACTGATACTAATGTCTCAAGGTTACGGCTGGCTGATGATGGAGCTGAATTGAGAGCACGCCGAGAGCGAGTACCTCCGCCAAGGAAAACGGAAACAACAAGAGAGCACCCCGAGAGCGAGCACCTCCGCCAAGGAAAAACGGAAACAACAAGAGAGCACGCCGAGAGCGAGTACCTCAGCAAAGGAAAAACGGAAACAACAACAGAGCACGCCGAGAGCGAGTACCTCCGCCAAGGAAAAACGTAAACAACAAGAGAGCACCCCAGAGCGAGTGCCTTCGCCAAAGAAAAACGTAAACAACAATAGAGCACGCCGAGAGCAAGTACCTCCGCCAAGGAAAAACGTAAACAACAAGAGAGCACCCCCAAGGCAAGTACTTCCGCCAAGGAAAAAACCTCCGCCAAGGAAAAACTTAAACAACAAGAGATGCGGTGTGACAGGAATATTAAACTGTATTGAACTGTATTCCATATCCCATAACTTTGTACAGGTGTGACAGGAATGGTAGTCCTAGGAATGGAAGACCCGACTCCCAAATGATTTGTGCAGGTTAGGGTTAGACGAATGGCACCTGTACAAAACAAGGGGAACAGACCACGGTTCTTTGAGGACTACCATTTCTGTCACACCGGATGAGCTGAATTAATAATTTTTCCTCTCGAACTTGAAATCTCATTAAAACTTATGAAGAACTACCTGAAATATCTTGCCCATTGTTTGTCTATCTGCGTGTCTTTTTGTCTGAATGCCTGATGTTTCCTAAATGACATCTCTGTACAGCCACCTGTCCTTGTCTGTCCGTCTGTCTGTCATTCTCCCCTCTCCTGTGTAAACTTCAGATAAAACTTGAAATTAACACCAGCCGGGTCCATACACCTGCATTCACGCACTTTGATCATGAAAAAAACTATCAATCTGATAAAACAAGTTAAATCGAGAATTATCCGACCTGAAAATACATACTAGGTGCACCAGTACAGTTTGGTATATTATGTATTTACATATGTAAATAAAATACCAAACCAATTTCCGGTACCAGTTGGTGAAAATGATAAATATTGGTTTTTACCAAAGTTATGAGAAAAAGTATCAATCTGATAAAACAAATAAAATTTGGTATAGTATAATCAGATTGATACTTTTTTTCATGAAGAACTGCCATTATTAATCACTTTCACCAACAAGTATCGGAAATTGATTTGAACCTGATATGAACGTTATTGGTTTGATATAAACCTGATATAAACCTGATATGAACCTGATATGAATGCGATTCTGATTGAGAGACCAGCCAAAGGGCGTGCATAATATTGTACCCGCATTTCGTGTAAACAAATTCAGTACCTGTCATATCAAAACGTTGATATATATTAGACTATATAACCAAGACTCGTGTGGATATACTTATTTATACGGTAATAACTCTTTAATTTCGAACATAAAGAATTGATATATTTCCAAAAGAAGCCATCTTCTGTTTACAACACTAAAAATATTGATTCGAAGGTTTTCGAAAGTTAGTTGGTTTGTGTGGGACAACTTCTTTTCAAGAATAAATATAATTATTAATATTGAATGAAAAGAGGTGATGCGTGATGCAAGGAGACATAAGAGGCGAGGAGTTCGAAATATTAGCGTAACTGCCATATAGAAAAAAACTGATAACACAAGACTCCACAACCCTCTCGTTTTTTACATTTCATACAACTCCAGACACTACAACCAGTTTTATTTATACATTTAAGTTTGTTTGGGTAAAGCCCGTCCTAGATTTTGACGATTTACGTCATGCTTACCCTGATATGTACAAACCTAATGGCGCGGGGGGGGGGGGGGGGGGAATCTCCGTTACAGGGACCCTCAGTTTTTTCCCCTTTTTTATGACCGAATCGTTCAGCTTTGCAGATAGGGCCTATTTGACATGAACTCATTGCTGACGTCGCTAAGTAGTGCAATTCTTAGTTAAAGTTCATGGGCATCAGTGCAAACATAGATATGACAACTGTCAACAAAGATATGAATAATTCTAGTGCTCATCTGAGCTAAGTATTTATGTATTGTGAGGTGCACTCGCGCTTGGATGTCCGCCAATTGTGTTACGTGTTATCATATATAAGTCAACGTGTATCAACATACCAATGCTGGTAGACCTACTAGGTTTATATAAACATATGCAATGGTTGTTCCGGAAGGGAGGGGAGGGGGGGGGGGAAGGGGCGTGCCAACCTCACCTTGGCTTCACATGTGTCCTTTCAAAATAATAATAATATAAAAATAAGAAAAAAATTAAAATTATGCTCCCCACTCGAATTGTAATCACATGTTAGGACAAGTAAACATGTACGTTTCTCAATACCGATATGCATACTAGGACATGCTGGCTCGATGTGAAGGATATCAAGTAATCGAAATGAGTCAAAAGATAGCAATTTTTCCACCTCTCTCTCTCTCTCTCTCTCTCTCTCTCTCTCCGTCCTATATTTTACAGTAACTGTTCTTTGTGACCCGTTTAAATAACCTTGAATTCATCCTTGATCTCTCTCTCTCTCTCTCTCTCTCTCTTCCCCGTGTGCGTGTTTAACGTGCTTCAGATAATCACCTGTGCAGATTTACACTGTACCCACAAACTCATTTCTACGTTTAACGCATTATCTCTTACCTTTTTGCACGAAGGTACTAGTATATCAAGTCAACACGTTTAATTAGTGCATAAACTAACATACTTGCTGTCTTATTGGCGCAGCTGTCAGAGAAATGACACAAGAACAATTACAAGATGCATTCCCTCTTCCGGTACAATTAAAATCAACGTGAAAACAGTCGATCTAGAACACTTAGCCTCGATTTAGCGTCAGAGCCCTTTGAGTGGGTGGAGATGAAAACGAGACTGCCCCGTGTTTGCGACAGACTGCTTGTCACCTCAGGGTCTAACATGAAGAGAAGGTTAGATGGAGTTCAACAGTTAGATATACAACATCCGCCACCATGTCTGCTCATCTGGTTGACATAAAAAAGGCCCAAGGCTTTAAAAGTCGGTGTGACAGGTATAATCGTCTGTTTAGAACCTTAGTCCGTTCCCCATTACGCTGTACAGTTGACATTCGTCCCATATGATATACCTTATACTAACTCCGACTAACCCTAATCTGTATTAATCATATGGGAGCCCGCATTTCTATCTTAATGCTGCCATTCCCGTCACAACAGTTTGAAATATGGGTGTTTTTTTTCCTTCGACTGCATTTATCTAATAAACAGTGCGGGGCAAACAGCAGGGTTCAGTTACTGCTGTATAATAAATAAACAAAATACCAAACGAATGAATTGACTAATAGAAATTGTTTTTGCTTTCAAAATGGAAACTTTTTAAGAAAAGAACGATATCCAAAACTTCAAAAGTATATGGAAAAAGTACGTGAAGCTTCGGGAATTTTTCTTGACTCATCTTAGTAAAGCAGACGACAGGTGGAGGAAGCGTGGATTTCTCCCAGCGCTACCGGCGGACTCTCCTGACCTTTAGGCAACCATAACATGGTCAGCGGGGGAAGATTCATGACCGGCGGTCACGCCAGCCACAGAGATTGTTATGACCGATACAGAGTCATATGTAACCACCTGTTCGTTGTCGACTCTGTACATTTGTTCGTGTCTGTCACACCTGTGGTTTTGGTACGCTTGGACCGAAAGGCGACGGGGTCACCCTGGGTTTACTTATTTCTAAGATATGAAGGTTGTGTTCCCATACAGCTGTTCCCATAAGCATATCATACTAACAAGATCGATCTATCTCCGAGGGGATCTTCGCTAAATTGCATTCAGTTTAAGCGACTTAAATGTCTGTCACGCCAACTGAAGCTGCTGAGGGAAGGGGGGGGGGGGGTAGTTAACTTTCGTGTACGCTTAAACTGAAAGCAATTTAGCGAGTACCCCCCTTTGAAAATGCCTTTGAACGACGGACTTCGTATTTTAATACGGATAGGACGTTGAAGCCCCCTCCCTCCGATCCATCCCCAGAAAACAGATTGAAAATTCAACACATATTTGCTGCATCGCCAGCTGTTTACTGTTATGTCTGTTTACTACTTTTCTTCCTGATTATTCACCTCTGTTAGAGTTATCATCCAGATCTAGTATATCATCTGCTTTTTAGCTTACCGCATGCCAGTTATTATTCACTGACAGTGAAATGCAACGTCATAATTGAACTCAGAACAACAATTTGAAGCCGAAAGCTTCTTACAAATGTAGATAATACCCTAGATGCAGAAAATAAAAACACCTTTATCCCTTACACCCAGGCCTCCCATACTGCCACGACACGTGACCACGAAACCTTGACAACAACCCCAAATCCCACCATATAACTCCAAGACTGTGGCCCTGTTCCCATAACCCTATCGTACTAGCTGGATCGAGCTAATTCCTCGGGGATTCTCGCCAAATTGCATTCAGTTTGAGCGGCTTTAATGTCTGGCACGCCTCCTCGTAACTTACAGTACTTGAGAAAAGTCGGGGAAACTTTGTGGTCCATGATGTTGTTCGTGTTGCTTTGATAAGGGACGTACCAAAAAAATAAGCTGATTACACTGACTGTGCCTTACCAAGAATCCCCGCTGAGATAGATCAATCCTGCTAGTACGATAAGGTTATGGGAACGCAGTCTATGCTACATAACACCATTTCAAGGTGGTAACCTGTACAGGTTATTCCGCCCCAGCGGCCTCACAAAACTTATTGTGGCTCAGTGGATAAAAACCTCAAGGGCTTGCTTTACTACAGCATTCCAGCCCGAAAAAAATGGTCAAAACTTTTAGACCGAAGCTATTAAGCTTAAAAGTCAACTTTGAATCCAAGGTAAATCAGTGTTGCAACATAAGGTGCATTTTTTTATAGAAATCGTCGCCACGTTCAAAGACTTAGGGCGTATTCCCATAAATTATAGATCGGTCTTTGCCCGTGGGGAGTCTCACTAGATTACTGTCAGATAATCCGGCTTAAATGCCCGTCCCGCCTACTACAAGCTGTAAGGGGGTAATTAACTTTCGTGCCCGCTCGGCTGACAGCTATTTAGCGTGAACCCCCAGGGAGTTAGGTCGATCTAGTTGGATCGATCTAATCTCTGGTAATGGGGTCTTAAATTCAATCGTAATGGATATGGATCATCATAAATATAAACTGGACACACCTAAAAAAACTTTGATGGCCGTCAAAAACAAAATAATTAGTACACTAATGGCATTGAACTAAATGTGCGTGACCATGTAGAATACTGGGCAAAAAATGGTCCTATCGCATGACTATTTTGTACCTTTTCAAGGTGAAGAACCGAGAATAATACTAACTCTCGCACGAAATGTTTTTCCAACTTTGAATTCCAACCCATATTTATCTCTCCTCTCAGAGCGGCCTGTACGCGTGTAGGAAGACGCGTGGAGCAGCTGGTGGAAGCTGCATCCAAAACCCAATGCAGAATTCAGTGCAGTACACCACCCCAATTCCAAGCCGAATGTTTTAATTCAGTACAGTCCATGCCGATTTCAAGCATTCAGCTTAGTCCAGTACAGAACATACCAATCCCCAGCTAAATATTCAACTCGGTAGTTACACTACACCCAACTGGCGGTGGGCTGTCTAAGGCTTCGTTCACATGCAATGTCTATTTTCTAAAAATCTATTTTCTATTCGCGCTATCTTATGATCACGGTCTGTGCCCTGAATATCCCGCCGCGTAATTACTGGCAGCGGGAGCCAGTTTCTTATAGTAACTTATAGTAACTGACTCGCGCTGCCAGTAATTACGCCGTGATCATAAGATAGCGCAAATAGAAAATAGATTTTTAGAAAATAGACATTCCATGTGAACGAAGCCTAATACAAGACTCAACCCTGTTTTGTTCATGTATAATCTGACTAATTTAAAATTCAGTATTTTGATATTTGTGCTGTGATGGCATAATCCTCTCTCTCTCTCTCTCTCTCTCTCTCACACACACACACACACACACATCAAAAGAGAGAGAGAGAGAGAGAGAGAGAGAGAGAGAGCCAAACTGTTGGAAAAAACATAGTTAAAGAAAACTTTTTGCCCCGCAAACATGCCCCACAAGTCAGGTCAAGTAAAACTGACACGCAATATCCTTCATCATAACAAGGTCACCGTGACCTTCCAAACTAGAGCGAACCTGACCAGGTATGCTTGTTTGTGCACCACTTATACCTTATGGAGAAACAAAGAAATCCGCTTACTAGGTTTAACACTGCACTTAATTATGGCAAATCCAACAGCCCTCTATGTTGCTCTATCTAATGGTAATAAAAGGAAAGCCCAGCTTTCCGCTGGCTTAGCTTGCTTTATTAAGAATATTTGGATATTATGTCCATTATGGGAAATCTCTCTCTCTCTCTCTCTCTCTCTCTCTCTCTCTCTCTCTCTCTCTCGTGTGTGTGTGTGTGTGTGTGTGTGTGTGTGTGTGTGTGTTAGCGAGAGGGCGGGAGAGAGAGAGAGAGAGACGGAAAGCTAACTTAAGAAAACATGCATACTTTATATTACCCCGTGACATAAAATCATCAAACGTGGGCGTTACATGTAAAAGATAAGGGATAAACTTCACATCAGCATCACGTTTAAGCTACATGTAATACCGTGCTTCACCTGTCTTAATATAAAACGCACTACCAAGGCCATATTCTAAACAACCCACGCTTCGGCGTTATCGCTTACCTGGGTAAATCTCATCTAACTGCGAACAGGTACACGGAACACGCGTCTCAGTGCAATAAAAATTCAAGTTTTATTAATGGGTCCTTGAACATCGCGGTCAACGCAGAACGAGTTAATTCTAAAAACTGCTGACACCATACGTGTTATCGACTTCACGCTGATATACGTTTTTTTTTCTAATCAAATCGTTGTCCATTTTCCCCGTTGCCATCCACTATGGTATTACGTAGATAAGCAATGTACTGTACACACTTTGAAAACACCACATGTCGACACACCAACATGAGACTCATCATGATCATGAGTAACATGACAAAACAAACCAACAATATACAGCACTGACGTTTTATCTGTACCGTTACATGTACACCTTAAAGTTTACAGTACGATGAGAGCACACTTCGCTTCTCCTGCAGTGCAAAAATGTTGGCCTTCACCCTACCACGGCGAGTGACGCGGAGAAGGAAAGCCCCAATTACCTAAGACATGCCTATGTCTATCAAACGCCTTTCCGCCCCACGCAAAACTCAGTCACAACTCCTCTAGGAGCTTTAATAACCTTCAGTCATATCTACTTACGCGTTGTTAGCATTGGGTTTGTCTAAATTGTTCCTTCAACGAGCGTTAGTATCAATCCCCTGTGCGATTCTACAAGGCTAACATGGTAAGGGCCCGTACATGTACAGCAACACGTAGTAGTAAGAGGGTTGTTTTGTTCCGCCGCTGAGAGAAATGAGTCAGAGCATAATTGTAACAGGGGCAGCCCCCGAAATCTAGGGAGTCCAGTTTACACTTGCGTAGAAGGATCGATCGTGTTTTTGGGATATCTGTGCTGATTTATCATTACTAAGACGTTTATAGCATATTTAGATTATAGTATTGTAATAGGGGAGACCGGGGTTAGTTGGAGACCGGGGTAAGTTGGCTCCCCATGAATTTATGACAAAGTAACTATGGGGTTAAAGAATTGGTAACATCATTTTGTATCCAGAAGTGCTAAGAAAGCGTCGGTAGTGAGTCCAAATGAAATAATTTAGCATCTTAAAGTATCTTTATTAAAAAGACTTGATGGGGGTCCAACTTACCCCGGGGTCCAACTAGCCCCGGTTTCCCCTATTTACAGTTTAATATAAATTATGGTATGATTATCAATCAGAATTAATAATAGTTTTATTCAGTAATTTGTAGGCCACACGTTAAGCTCTGCCAATTACTAATATGGTTATGTTATATTCAGATAATACTCCAGCAGAAAGTTTTACGACTTTAATCTTTACCACAATGATGTGGATGGACCACTGATCCAATCAACAGGCTATAAGGCCAGTTTACACTTGGGCAAAAGGGTCGACCGAGATTCTTACCATTAATTGGATTTCACTGGAAGATACCGTATAAAACTGTGCTTTCGCTTTGCTTGGATTCCCGAACAACTAAATATGACGTTTTCTTTCTTTATTCATTTCTCCTTTTTGATAGATTAACTTCTATTCAGTTTTCAAGGTATAAGACTTCAACAAAATATTTGATTAATGTTCTCTTAGGAGGCATGTCAGACAAGTAAGCTGAATGCAATGAATGCACTTAAGCGAGAATTCCTCGCAGTTGGGTCGATCCAGCCAGTATGATGGGATTATCTGAATGCGGTCGAGGGCCCAATACATTCTTCTTGTTAGCCAAGGATATGAAATAATGTGCCTGTTTTAAAAGCAAGGTCAGCCTACAAAAGGACATTGCCCCAAAACTGGTTTCAAAGTCAAAGACGTATTGTTTTTGTATTTGAACTTGTCATCGTCATCACAACTCTTGCCTGACTAAACGTAGTAAGATCTTCATGCTTTATAACCTACGATAAGCACATAAGGCCTGTGATGTTTACATTACTTTATTTTTTTCATTAAACCCCCAAACCCTGTCTTGGAGGGGGATGGAAATTTGCTTGTTTTGGGGAGGAATGAAAAATCCCTTGGTTTTCGTGGATATTCCTTTGTTACACTTAATTTCTTTTTTTGGGAGGTGGGGGGTGGGGGGAGTGCTCGGGAGAGGGCGCCTTTGAATTTAATGGAGGGGGTTCTTGCACGCTGTGGACTTCCATGCATCAGCCATTGTTTTCCCAATTAATGCCAGAGAGACATCTGTACAGGAATCTTAATTTCCTGTTGACGTATTTGCATGCTTTTCTTGTTTTCGTTTATTCCCAGGAAAGCTCATTTCACCTAGGATACGACTGTTCGCTTTCCAGGGACCAAGTCAATGAGCGGATATTAAAGCAGCGCAGGGGTTTGGCTGTGCAATCCGTCACACTGCAACATGACATGAAAGAAAAACTACTTCATTTGTTAAAAGGTGCAACACCAACAGATCACATTTCAAATATATATCTCCTTTTCTTTACAGGTAAAAATCATACAAACAGGCGTTTCGGTCTAGAAACTGAGGATCGCCCATTTGTACAGGGGGAGGCTAAAGAAACAAATGAAGTCAAAATGTAGGACGGGGCACGGGACGGGGCGGACAGGGTTTACCCGTTTACAAAACAACTGGAACTGAACTCTCTATCATGTGTTTGTGTGTGTGTGTCTGTGTGTGTGTGTGTGTGGGGGGGGGGGAGGTTCTGGTACATGACGCAGGCACTGTTTTACATGTTCACAAATTTCCTGTAGATTTTCTGGTACATGGCCCCAACAGTGTTTTTTAAATCTTTCACAAATTCCCTGAATATAACCCTCGGTGAAGTGCAGGTAATCTAATAACTATACCAGCTTTGTGCCTTGTAATTTCATTAAAAAGTACCCGCCTTCATTCCTGACGTTCAGTGACTAATATGCGTTACATGCCAAGTTCAGACAAGCACAGACTTTGGCTGAAAACTGGTCCTAACTGCGCCACCAGAGAATCAGTTTATACAGATATATATATAGGCTCTTAGAGCGCATTCAGAACAGCAAGCTAACAGATCCGCGGATCAAATATGGTCGACCCACTTGAATGCTTGTCGTGTTATCCCCCCGGGGAATCTATTCAGTGTCTAACAGGTAAGTAAGCGGCAAGGTTTTAAGTCAGTCGCCATATTTGATCCGCAGATCAGTTAGTCCGCTGTTCTGAATGCGCTCTTCTCCTGTACCAGAGGCCAATATGATAAGTCATCTCTAAACGAAATTCACACTAGTCAGTAAAGTACAGTGGCCCTAGTACAGGGTACACTGTGACAGGGCGTTGCAGCAATCTGTATAACGACGCAACTTTGGTCTATCTCCGGTTGAAAATGTTCTTGTCTGAACAGGCTTCTAATCGATCTTATTTGAACTTCAATTAGTATCTATTCTCCATAACGGTACTTTACGGTGATGCCCCCAAAGGGAGTTCGCTCACCTTGGCTTGGATCAGTTTTAACACGTTAAAACATGTTCTTCATTCCGTGAAGTAGATTTTCCATTGCATCTTTAAGTAAATATGGAAATGTGCGAACTGTTGCTAATCTCTTCCAGTTCAAAATCGTTTTTAACCACATCGACGAGTCAGTCACGTTAACCAATCAAAACTCCATGTGCTACTCGCTAAAACACGAATAGTGTCTATTTTCACCATGTTCTTTGTTATATTTCAGTTGTTATCTCGGGATATTTGCCTTTTTTATATCTAAAGCTTTTTAAACACTCCATACAATAGCATCCGAGACTTTCAGTAAACCAGACTCACGATCCAGGGGGAAAGGGGGGGGGGGGGGCAGAACCAGAAAACAAACCAATTTTCAATCCCTGTGCCTTTCATATAACTGCATTTAACAGCACTACCGTCTTCTTCCGCTTTTTTCGGTTTCCTTCGCAAATAAAAATTGAAAAAATAAAAATGAAAATAAATAATAAAATAAATTAATAATGTTTTTTATTCAAGTTGTGAACTTTATATAAATTTTATAACCCACTAAAAATCCTAGATCCATAAAAGTCCAGGAGCGACCTCTTTTTGTTGTTTAAACTGTACTTTAAGTTACACCAGACAATACAATACAGCCGAGCCGCATCAAAAAGCAATAAATCAACAGCAAGCAGACGAAGGTGCAATTAACCAAGCACAAGTGGGGCGAATACTAATGAGGACACATCATAGACAGACATCTGCTCGAACACTTCACAACCATATATATAACACCAAACTAGACAGTGTGGCTGGAGTATATGCAGACATAAAAAGGAAGGAATACATTTCTGAGCAATTAAAATACATAAATAAATAGCCTACGAAATAAAATTAATAGAAAAAAAGTCTTCACAGTCCCTGGGCAAGGTGAGTGGTCATAAAGACAAGGAAAAATAATTTTGCTGAAAATGCCCGCTATTTTTGACGCTAAAACCTGGGAGTGGCGTTAGAAAAAACACTGTGTCTGCATATAATAATTATAGTTCATTGCGCACTGAATGAGCTAAATTGTATAGGCTCTTCGAACTATTCTTCACATACTGCATACCAGACTTAACAGTTTTCAATTTAAAGCAAATCATCAAATAAACAATACCAAATCGACAGACACAGAAATCATTTTTTTCAAACACAGAGAACAATTTGCTGACGTCGTTGTTCAAAGCTGGGTCTTATCCGGGAGCAATTCTTTTTCCAGTCGTAAATTTTTTATTCTGCTTTTTTTTCACCTTTCAAAATCAATCACACTCGGAATGAAAGATACATTAAGAAATTCTATTCCGATATCCCCATCATTTTTCATTACGGATGCTAAGCAATCATTGAAAGGCAGCTGGAAAAATTTATGGCTTTCAGGCTTCAGCCCGCATTAACAACAAATTGTGATCGGCACACTAACAGATTCGCGAATCAAATATGGCCTGCCCACTTGAAAGCTGACCGCGTAATCCCGGCAGGAAATCTATCCAGTGTTTACTAGGGAACTATGCGGCAAGCTTTCATGTGGGAAGGCCACATCTGTTGATCTGCGGATCTGTTATTCCGCGGATCAACTTGTTCTGGATGAGACCTTCAGAAACCAAGGCTCTATTCCCATAGATTTTAGATCGATCTATCCCCGCGGGGAGTCTCACTAGATTACTTTCAGATAATCCGACTTGAATGTCCGTCCCGCCTACCACAAGCTGTAAGGGGATAATTAACTTTCGTGTCCGCCCGGATGACAGCTATTTAGCGTGAACCCCCAGGGAGTTAGGTCGATCTAAAGTAGGTCGATCTAATCTATGGAAATGGGGTGCAACAGTGCTCGGAGGATGGATTTTCTGTCACTATGAAATGTATATAAAGACATTCTGATGACAAACCCAGTTCCCATGGGCGTTCGCGCGGATGAAATGCCAAGCTAACGATAGTAACAGCATTAACAGCATTTGAAAGGTTTTTTCGCTCACTTCATAATATTATTATTCTAATCTGGTTAAATGATAACATCAAAGTAAGCCTTAAACACGGTTGGCTTTGTCGGTTCCTGTGGGATTTTTCTTCGCAGTGGTGCCAGAATGCAGCAGTCAAGGAGGCTTTTACGGAACATTTTAACAGTCGTATTTGAAAACAGCAATCGTGGAGGTTCCTGATATCTGCTTCACGGAAAAATACTTACTTTTTAGCTTCATAGGCTTAACTTAGATAGCCAACTGCGTGAACCAGAATTTTCAATAATTATTAGCCTGTGGAAGTGGCTTTCTTCTAACGACTGACCTGCATAAATGTCAACTGTCACAGCTAAATTGGTAACTGTCACTAATGACAGGTAAAAATCGATCAGTGTCCAGGCGCAAATTATGCTTTAAAGAACTGAATTAAAAATGATATTAGCAGTTTAAGGTAAAACTTGGAATACTATAACAGCTTTTGCCACGATCTATTTCAGCTAATATTTGTGAAAACAACAGCTCGGTACATCAAAATATAAAAGGCGATAGGATTTTTCCACAAGTATTTCTCTAGTTGCTGTCTCTATTTATTTCTGTCAAATTATAGTTTCCTGCAACACGGTACGAATGTTTTGGATATCATGTTTTACATTTGTTATGTTCTCTTACAAAATATAAACATTCCAAGCACAGAGAGTTTCACACTTAGTGCTATAAATGCATTTCCTACTAAAATGTAATGAGCATGTGAACGAAAGAGAAATAAAAANTTTCGAATCAGCGACCATGACCTAGAAATTGAAAGAGGGCGCTACACAAAACCCAAAAAACCAGTAGAAAACCGAATATGTCCACATTGCAATGATGTTGAAACAGAAGTGCATTTCCTACTTAAATGTAATGAGCATGTGAATGAAAGAGAAAAAATGATAAAAATGATACCGCCGCAAATGTCATCTGATTTAGAAGAACTTGCCTGGCTTCTCAATCCTCAAAGTGAACACTCCCTAAAAACCGTGTGTCACTTCATCCAACAAACATTTAAAAAAAGACTAGCCTGTCAATAATAATGAGCAAGTCTACCACAATACAGAACAATGTAATTGTCATAATGTAATATGGGTATTTTTTATCTTATTATTATTATTTATTTATTTATTTTGATTGTGATAATAGGTCTAGATTGTACTAAATGTATCTATATACAAGTAGTTTAGAGGGCCTGCAAAATGTACTGAAACATTTTAGTGCTCAATAAAATTATTATTATTATTATTATATAAAGTAAACACCTAACCCCGCAGATTCTCGCACGTTTTCTAATCTCGCATGACGTCACGCAGTGCTGATGGCCTCGTGTTGGGCTGTCTCGTATCAGTCCCATTCCTCAAATACTTTCTTCCATAATATCGCGTTGGCTCATCTTTTACCAACAGAAGCACATCATCTGCACATGCGATAACATGTTTTGGCTCCACGGGGAATATCACCTTGGACATGCAGTACTGGAGAGTCGAAACAAGTTACTGAGAACATGAGCCGTTTTATCTAACAGTCAATACATAGCGGAGTTGTTTCCAAATCGTCTATAAATGAAACAATCCCCAGGGGGCATGGCGGTGTAAACATGTACGGTACATGTATACACAGCCACGCTCCCTAGGGAATGTTTCACAGTACCCTCTACCAGGGTTGCAGATATTAAAGGCAAATTAAAACTAGAGGATCAGAGAGGCGATACCGCCTCCGAATATTGTACCACCAGCTGGAGCAAGCGCATTCGTAAANTAACAGGGCGTTGCAGCAATCTGTATAACGACGCAACTTTGGTCTATCTCCGGTTGAAAATGTTCTTGTCTGAACGGACTTCAAATCGATCTTATTTGAACTTCAATTAGTATCTATTCTCTATAACGGTACTTTACGGTGATGCCCCCAAAGGGAGTTTGCTCACCTTGGCTTGGATCAGTTTTAACACGTTAAAACACGTTTTTCATTCCGTGAAGTAGACTTTCCATTGTATCTTTGCGTAAATATGGTGATTGTGCGAACTGTTTTGAGAGAGACAAAATCCTTTTGAACAGTTAATAACCACGCTGATGAGTAAGTCAAGTGATCAAATCGAAATCCTGTCTCATTGGCCAGATCACGTATTTTCTCTTTTTTTACCCTGTTCTTCGTCAGCTATGTAATTTTGTCATTTTTTTTACTCTGTAGCCCTTTACACAATACATACAAAAGCATCCTAAAATTTCAGTAAACCAGACTTTTTCTCACGATCCCGGGGAAAAGGGGGTGGGGGTCAGTAGGAAAATAATACAATCCCTGTGCCTTGCATATGACAATACACCCGTCCTCTTCCACTGTTTTCGTTGTTGTTTAAACTGTACTTTAAGTTACACCAGACAATACAATACAGCCGAGCCGCATCAAAAAGCAATAAATCAACAGCAAGCAGACGAAGGTGCAATTAACCAAGCACAAGTGGAGCGAATACTAATGAGGGTTCATCATAGACAGACAGCTGCTTGAACACTTCACAAACATGTATAACACCAAACTAGACAGTGTGGCTGGAGTATATGCAGACATAAACAAGAATGAATACATTTCTGAGCAATTCAAAATAAAAGAATTTCCTAAAGAAATAAAATAAATAGAAAAAATACTAGTAAGTTTTCACAGTCCCTGGGCAATGTGAGTGGTCATAAAGACAAGGAAAAATAATTTTGCTGAAAATGCCCGCAATTTTTGACGTAAAACCTGGGAGTGGCGTTAGAAAAAACACTGTGTCTGCATATAATAATTATAGTTCATTGCGCACTGAATGAGCTAAATTGTATAGGCTCTTCGAACTATTCTTCACATACTGCATACCGTACAAAACAGTTTTCAATTTAAAGCAAATCATCAAATAAACAATACCAAATAGACAGACACAGAAATTATTTTTTTTTAAACACAGAGAACAATTTGCTGACGTCGTTGTTCAAAGCTGGGTCTTATCCGGGAGCAATTCTTTTTCCAGTCGTAATTTTTTTATTCTGCTTTTTATCACCTTTCAAAATCAATCACACTCGGAATGAAAGATACATACAGAAATTCTATTTCGATATCCCCATAATTTTTCATTACGGATGCTAAGCAATCATTGAAAGGCAGCTGGAAAAATTTATGGCTTTCAGGCTTCAGCCCGCATTTACAACAAATTGTGATCGGCAGACTAACAAATTCGCGAATCAAATATGGCCTGCCCACTTGAAAGCTGACCGCGTAATCCCCGCGGGAAATCTATCCAGTGTTTACTAGGGAACTATGCGGCAAGCTTTCATGTGGGAAGGCCACATCTGTTGATCTGCGGATCTGTTATTCCGCGGATCAACTTGTTCTGGACGAGACCTTCAGAAACCAACAGTGCTCGGAGGATGGCTTTTCTGTCACTATGAAATGTATATAAAGACATTCTGATGACAAACCCAGTTCCCATGGGCGTTATGAAATGCCAAGCTAACGATAGTAACAGCATTAACAGCATTTGAAAGGTTTTTTCGCTCACTTCATAATATTATTATTCTAATCTGGTTAAATGATAACATCTGAGTAAGCCTTGAACACGGGTGGCTTTGTCGGTTCCTGTGGGGTTTTTTTGTCAGTTGTGCCAGAATGCAGCAGTCAAGGAGGATTTTACGGAACATTTTAACAGTCGTATTTGAAAACAGGAATCGTGGAGGTTCCTGATATCTGCTTCACGGAAAAATACTTACTTTTTAGCTTCATAGGCTTAACTTAGATAGCCAACTGCGTGAACCAGAATTTTCAATAATTATTAGCCTGTGGAAGTGGCTTTCTTCTAACGACTGACCTGCATAAATGTCAACTGTCACAGCTAAATTGGTAACTGTCACTAATGACAGGTAAAAATCGATCAGTGTCCAGGCGCAAATTATGCTTTAAAGAACTGAATTAAAAATGATATTAGCAGTTTAAGGTAAAACTTGGAATACTATAACAGCTTTTGCCACGATCTATTTCAGCTAATATTTGTGAAAACAACAGCTCGGTACATCAAAATATAAAAGGCGATAGGATTTTTCCACAAGTATTTCTCTAGTTGCTGTCTCTATTTATTTCTGTCAAATTATAGTTTCCTGCAACACGGTACGAATGTTTTGGATATCATGTTTTACATTTGTTATGTTCTCTTACAAAATATAAACATTCCAAGCACAGAGAGTTTCACACTTAGTGCTATAAATGCACTTAGTGCATTTCCTACTAAAATGTAATGAGCATGTGAACGAAAGAGAAAAAATGATAAAAATGATACCGCCGCAAATGTCATCTGATTTAAATGTCATTCAGAACTTGCCTGGCTTCTCAATCCTCAAAGTGAACACTCCCTAAAAACCGTGTGTCACTTCATCCAACAAACATTTAAAAAAAGACTAGCTTGTCAATAATAATGAGCAAGTCTACCACAATACAGAACAATGTAATTGTCATAATGTAATATGGGTATTTTTTATCTTATTATTATTATTTATTTATTTATTTTGATTGTGATAATAGGTCTAGATTGTACTAAATGTATCTATATACAAGTAGTTTAGAGGGCCTGCAAAATGTACTGAAACATTTTAGTGCTCAATAAAATTATTATTATTATTATTATTATATAAAGTAAACACCTAACCCCGCAGATTCTCGCACGTTTTCTAGTCTCGCATGACGTCACGCAGTGCTGATGGCCTCGTGTTGGGCTGTCTCGTATCAGTCCCATTCCTCAAATACTTTCTTCCATAATATCGCGTTGGCTCATCTTTTACCAACAGAAGCACATCATCTGCACATGCGATAACATGTTTTTGCTTCACCTTGGACATGCAGTACTGGAGAGTCGAAACAAGTTACTGAGAACATGAGCCGTTTTATCTAACAGTCAATACATAGCGGAGTTGTTTCCAAATCGTCTATAAATGAAACAATCCCCAGGGGGCATGGCGGTGTAAACATGTACGGTACATGTATACACAGCCACGCTCCCTAGGGAATGTTTCAGGGTACCCTCTACCAGGGTTGCAGATATTAAAGGCAAATTTAAAAAAAAGCCAGAGGCAGAGAAACGAATGACTGTCTATTTATATACCTAAAGACATATCTGTGGATATCTTGTGAAAATTCTATCTGTCGCCCTGGTAGAGGGTAGTTTCACAGAGAGTCGTGCGTTAATTTTTGGACTAAAATCTTACTTAGCCGTTAAGATACAGCCAACTTTGCTGAGTTTCTCAAAGAATCTGAGTGCCCGCTTATCTTTGACATGAGTCCTTTGGGTAAGCTCAGATTGTCTTGACGAAGGCTTTCACTCTCGCTCAGCGCTGACGGTAACCTATTTAGCTACGGCTAAAGTACGCGTGTTTGATATGTTCATGCTATGCCCAATTTGGAAAGACAAAATAATGTGCCCTTAAGAATTCAATTTAGACGCACACACTGGTTATTCCGTTATCTCAGGCAGCCAAAATACATAGATATCATTATCGTTTTTCTTTTATTTGCCCTCTTATTTGATACCGTATTTAAAAACGCAGTCAGACTCCATCATTCTAATACACTAAAAACAAAAATCAATTTTTTGTCTGAACGCTGACGATATCACTTTCTCGGGCTTATCAAGATTTGTTGCAACAGAAAAAGTGAAGGACTCATCTCATAATGGGTTCGCCACCACGACTGAACAGTCCAACTACCAGGGTTAAAGAGGCGTTCCGCAGAGCTCTTTGCGCTAATTTTTTCTTATGAATTTTCGTCTCAGAGAGAAAACGCGAGAGGGTAAGAGAGAGCGCTGGAGAGACACTTTCTCTGAAGTGAAAGACTTCTGTATCTAGCACCTTATGCTAATGAACGTTTGGCGTCGATAAATCTCATTTTACAACTCTTAGTAACTAAGCACACAGCCAAAAGTGTGCGTCGGGCTTCCCGCTTGAGATAGTTTAAACATAACATTACAAAAGGCAACCCAGCAAATACAGAACGTTTCATAACGTTACCATAACGTTTTTTGGTTATATAAACGTTATTATAACGTTATAATAACTTTCTGTGTTTGCTGGGAAGTGGATTTGCCGTGTGCAATTTGTCACAGCAAATGATAAATGACCCAGACAGTTCATGGAGGATGAAACCTGAAAATAGCATGCAATAACCTTGAAGTGGAGACATCAGTTAGTATTCAGCGCCAGCAGCATCCAAAGAAAAATCAATAAAATGTCAATAACTCACCTGTTTGCGAAATCAAAATTTAGGCTCCTCTGCTTGTTTCAGAACTGCAAGTCCAATCCCATCAATGCGAAATCTGTAGGGTCGATTTATTCTGACACCTTCCGTGCGTAAATATTCCAAGACAGTCACGCTTCCAGCAATGAAGCTTAATCACAGGAGACTTGCCGTCAGCAGAAACATTTCATCATGGTCTGCTCGAAGATAAAGCGCTGTCACAGGGTCGTTAGCTAAAAGCTTCTGTTTCAAGAGAATTCGTCTCAAGCAGAAACGTAGATGCGTTAATGGCTCGAGCGTCAGCAGTGTTTCATTGAGAGTTGAAAACTGCGATTAAGACGTTATTCAAAACGTATCACTCTTATCTAACTAACCTAAGATCGACTTCCTTGATAATTCCTCAGCCGTCCGAAGCACTTCTCTGTCTTTCTTCTCGCTGTCAGAAGAACTGTAATTAGGATTTCTTCCTACAATGGATATTCTACCTTTGGATCGATACGTTATTTTCTTCTATAATAATGACGTTTCAATAAGAACTTCTGTTCATATGCCAATAAAAAGCCAGCCAAGTCATTTTTCTTCATAAGGTTACGATAAATGACATGAACACAATAATCAGACGAGTTTCTCTTGAAATCTATGTATTGACTGCACGAATGCAAAAAATCCATGTATAGCGTAGGCTGACAACGTTTTCCGGTATCCTGGGACTAAAATGCACCAACAAGACCCCTTCGCTGTCAAAATTCTTCTGGTTTCCAAAAGCCAAATTTTCCAAAAAAAAAAAAAAACAATCCTAATTTTTGCACACGTTTTGCTTTGAACCAACGTCTTTCTCATATACCACTGCCGTCCTCAATGCAATGCTCTTGGATTACAAGAACACTGTCAGTGTTGCCATTGGCGTACCTGCCGTATCCCCTGTATTTCCAATTCACAGATGCCCGGATATTAGCAGGATCATCTCCGGTTTCGCCCTTGGTATAACCTTGCCGTCAGTGTTTCACTGTAACGACAATGGAAAGCAATAAGTTATGAATAAAGATCTTATATTAGTTTCAGTCAGTCAATTTAGTTGAAGTAAGACTTAGAACCGGCGTATAATATATTGCCATAAAGCAGGTGCGCGCGAGCCGGTTACACAATTACAGACTTAAACACTCATACATGTACATGGGCACACTCACATATATATATATATATATATATATATATATATATATATATATATATATATATATATATATATATACATACTAACGAGTGCATACTGGTGCACACACACAGAAAGAGCGAGGGGGGGGGGGGCGCACGCAGACACTACCGAGAACCCTTGGTAATATCAGCGGTTAAAATGTCAACCAAATATTGGAGCTGATCATGATCAGAGATGAACTAATGAATCTACCAGCCACAAAAAAGCAATACGAGAGCGCAATCGTTCCATTACGTCGAGCACTGAGCCATGAAATAGGACCTTGATAACAAAATACCATTTATCATTCATTCATTCCTGAATTGTTCTTTAATAGTGTATGGCTGCAATTTAGCAATAACCCGTTGTCACGAATTATATCAATCTATAAAAGTATCTGTAATTCCGCTCAATTTCAAATGCACTCATCCCTTCTTCCATTTCCGATCCTCATTTCGATAGATCTCTTTAAATATCTCTTCTCCGCTGGGTAGTGCAAGGAAAACAAATGAAAGAGAGCAATACTTGGACATCGCGTGGCCTTGGTATGTGTGACCTTGACCTCCTATATGTGACCCCCTGAGCTTTAGAACAAAGGGTTTTGGGAGTCTAGGAAAACTACAAATGGCCTCTGTCTATCATATGTGAATCCTCGTTGACTGCATCGTCTGCAAAATCTGAAACCCACTGCTGCTAACCCAATTAGTGAAACAGATGCATTTACTGTATTGATTTATCATATTATGTGGCAAATCTCAATTATGAGAGAGAAAAATAACAATATTAACAATGATTTATATTTTCCGCTTAATTGAAATATAAATCATTGTTAATATTGTTAAGAATGATTTATATTTTCCGCTTAATTGAAATAGAAATGAAAGGAAGCAACACTTGGGATTGGGTGACATTTATATGACCTTGACCTTCTCAATGCGAATGCCTTGAGACTAAGAACTATTGGGTTTCGGGCAACCCACATGTAAAAGACGAAGGCTGGTTTGCAACAACTAGAGAAGAAAGTTGAGAAGAGGGTTGAAGGGAGGGGTCGCTTTGGTGGCCTATGCTCCTAGAGGGCAGCACCAACCACCACAAGATAGACAGGTACATGTGACCTTGACATTGAAACTGAACTGATCAATCATATCACAGGACATATCTTATTTACGAGAGGAAAATAACAAGATCAATCTACAGATCCAGAGATACATAACACATGGCCGTAGGAATCTATCTGAACTCGATAAAATGTCAATTAAGTTCTGTCTTTTAGCCTCACGTTGGTACTTCGTATCGCTTTAATCAAAAGGCTTGGAAAACCAAATTAATTCTTAATGGAATGTCTTGCAAATGTCGCGCATTTCGCAAATGTTAACGCGATCGTCAATTTCAATCACCTCTGAGCTGGCACACACAATTATGAATATCCGCCGAGGAAAGAAGGAAGAAAAGTGGGTGTTCTTTTCTACGACACTCTTAACACTTTGTAGGGAACAACCCTGCGCGGCGGGAATGGTAGTCCTATAAACGAAAAGTCCGCGGTCCCATACGATAATGACAGATGATACAGATGCAGGGGACCGTTTCACACGAGAAGTTTAGTCCAAAAATAGGTGTGAACTCTTTAAGACACAAATTTTAGCTTATCGGGTCACTGACACTTATTTCTTTCTGTGTTGACAATCGGTGGTACGATGGATCACAGCTTTATTTCTTCGTGAGTCCAGTATGAGAATTTTCTATTCAGTGAGTGTGGTTGAACATGCTAGCCCACGCTTCTCTGTCTATACTCAGCAAGAAATTGTCCAGATAAGGTCTAAATGAAAGCATGGCAATTTCCGTGACTTTTCCTGAATTAATTTCTGAGCCTGCAAAGTTCAGACTGTCTTGCGTGCACCAAGTCGCTACGAAACGAACCAAAGAACCTCAACACCCGTCACAAAGCTGAAATCGGAAAATCATTTCTAATGTCAGAATGTCTCTTAGGGACTCTAATTAAGCCTGCACTGGTACTGGAATAAAATTTGATCAAATGCCTCACCAAATATCAAAGTGCTCTGTATATAGGCTGCCTGGTGCATTAATGTAAAGATTTGTCATTGATTTGATATGTTTTGTATTTTAATACACCGATGAAACTCAAGTACTGCAGAGTGGGAAGGAAGTCAGACAAGAACCGGTATAACCTAAGTGATTGATCCTTCCCCAAAGTCAAGTGGCTGCCTCCTTGTAATATTCTACGGAGGCCTTTATCACATTGAGCAGTATGGTTAACGTTCACAGATTCGTTAACCACTCTTCAGGTTTCCAGAACTCCCTTTCACACGTTCTAAGTTCTTATTGAAATAAATTTGCTTTCTGCTGCAACGTTAATGATTCAACCTTGTTGAACATTATGGTTCCATTGCCATTAATCTCATACGTAACAGCAGTCGATTTTTGAACTTGGCGCCTACAATCTTCGGAATATCAGACCCTCGGAACAACAAACCCTCGGAATATAAGGCGTACCCCTAAAAGCCAAGGTGTTTTCTAAGTCGCCAATCTCTGAATTCGGACCAATCTCTGAATTCGGACCAATCACCAGCTAGGACAGCAGGGAAAAGGCTTCGGTCAGCGAGGTCACTTCACGGTCAACTCTCGTGTCTTTCAACACTGAAGTCCAGACAGCGAGGCCGACCGGTCTGGTCAAGGTACTAGGTACGGCCGCCAGTTGTTTTGTTTACACGCAATTCCAGACGATGACCTCTAACCGCTAGTAGATCTCGATACAAACAAGTCCTATCTGTGACCTGCGATCACCAATTTGTTTTCCATACACGCAGGTCCAGACAGTGGCAAACGACCGCCAGTTGGTCAAAGTGCAAATCTATCTAGGCAGATACGTAATGCATCACAGCGGCGGGTCAATGATTTCAGATACGTTCGATTCCAGACCTTTCACTATTTAAAGTAAAAAAAAAAAAAAAAAAAAAAAAACTGTGACAAACATCATACAGATGTTATAACAGCCTCATCCAGCCTGCTGACCAGACTTACCCCTGTTGTAACGAAAATTAAGTGAGGAATTAATAGTCATACGTTCGATTGTCTGTTCAGGTGGCACGGTCATACAAATTCGTTCATTTTGATCTGAAAAACTTCGCGTAAGATAAATAGTTACGCACAAAATATAAGCATAACTAGTATTTGTACATACTGGTACTCAATCTACCTAGTTCCTTATGTACTGTTAAATCAATTATTTTAACACACTTGACCAATTTTTAAACTGAAAAAAAATATATATGACTTACTTCAAACCTACAGAATGGTTTTAGCAGATCTTTGTTCACAGCAATAGGCGTACAGTACAGTTGATGGATTGGCCAACATACAAGTGAGTCATCCAGATCAACCTGTGTCCATCTATCATATAAAGGCCAAAGGAGTGTAGACAGAGGTCAAGGTCATAATTTACACTGAGTACACACGAGTCTAGACAGAGGCAGGTCATACAGCTACCCAGGCGCGACGAAGACGTTCGTTCAATTTACGCTAACCTTATCTAGGGTCAGTATAGAATCTCAGTAATAGTAAAACTGGCTGGTACACGTTTCGGCTAAGCTTCCGGATTAGGGGTCGCTTGGACATTCGGTTAGGTTATAACCACTTCCAAATCTTGCCATGTGGTCTATCAGCTTAAACCGGACACTAGGTTTTACGTGGATAGTTGACTAGCAGATAGTTGACTAGCAGATCAAAGGTATCCCATACCCAGTAGATAAAGTCGTCATTGTAAATAAGCCGTGTACAGGCGAGTCCAGACGGTTATGTAACATGTTACACAACAAAAGGGGCTGTTGTGGAGGTCAATTTGTACTCTCTTGAACGGCGGTAATATATCAGTGTTGCGGAGTTCTCTTAACATAAATAAGGGGTCCATATCCTCCTTATCAAACTTGCTCTCTCTCTCACTCCCGCAATTTCTCTCTCTCTCTGTCTCACACACACACGCGCACACACTGCCTCACACATAGTTTTTATTTTTCAAGCTCTCTCTTGGAATTACATGCACACAATACACAGAAAAATGCACCCTGTGTCCAATACTTTCTCCGTTTTCGACCTGATGCCTAAGATGTGTCTTCTAAACACAGCGTTAATGTTCCTACTCACTACTCTTCCCGTATCATGTACCGTGGCCACTCACTGCCTGCACACTTAAAAGCAGCGAGAAAATTTGATTAAAATGTCGTCTACATAGTAAATCCTAATAACGGTTCCGACTGTAACAAAGCAATAAATTAGACAGTCGTTCTTGCTCGGGATATTAACTTACTTATCTTTTTTCCCCTTAAAATCTATTCAGAAATAGACTGATCACTTTACACCGAGCATCCTCCCAGACTGCATACGGACGGTAATGTAGTTTTCCTTGAAACAATCAACTATTAGTTCAAAGGCTCACAGCGGTCAAGCAAGAAATGTATGAGCAGACGACATTGCCTTTTCCGGCGACAGGAACCCTGGGTAATCTGCTTTATTCACAAACACACCAACACAGTGAACCCTATCCAATGACCGGATGTCACACGAGAGAAGGTGCTCCGTCTGGCTGCACAACCAGATTTAGCATCACATTAACATTCACTGATGGATTCACAGGTCAACAATAATAATCTATTAAGATAAGGAGGATTAAAGTCTATGGGATCGTTCAGAATGAGTTATGTCGACCTAGCTAATGCCAGGCCTACCCAACTACCAGACTCGGCACCTACGGATCCAGAATAAACCGGTATATCAGACCACACTACCCGTTTTCAAGGTGTGTGTCAGATCGCATTACAGTGTATCATACCCCATCACAGATTTTGTAAGCCTACCTGTCATCCGGATATCGCGCCTCGTTTTCGTCAAGTAGGAGTCGTATGAATACAACAACAATCGGCAATCCTCGGCTCATTCCGCAAGCTCCATACTATTGTCGAGTGCGGAGACATCGGAGTAGTTCCGAGTGACAACATGGCGACAGACGACTAACTGAATCTCGTCCAGAAAATATTAAACCCCCGACAGAATATGCTTCCGCTATCAAAATTAGGTCTACTTTTCTAAATGAATATATAAGTTTGCAAGTTCTTATTTACAAAACATCATTGGCTATGTTCGAACCTAAATTTTATGTTAAAAATTGCGGTATTGTCAGATTTTTAGCATAAACAAGGAGATTGCAGCAGCGCATGAATCTAGATGAGATGCACTACTTTCCAACCCCGCTTCAGACCACGGTGGAAGTGAAAAACAAAAGATTCAGACGTGGTGTATAACCGCATAACCGCACGTCTCGCACGAATGCGTTATAACCCGCTAATGGACCCGTGGTCTAAATAAGATAGATCCCTCGTCAGCGAGGGTTATGTGACATCCACTCGTGCTTCGCACTCGTGCTGACTCGGGGTCTATCTATTACTAGGATCATCGCTATCATATCGCGCACCAGGCAAAATCGGTGTGGTGGCTGATACTCTGTAATGCGATCTGACACACACCTTGAAAACGGGTAGTGTGGTCTGATATACCGGTTGTGAAATCGTTGAGACAGTGGAGAATATATGTAACTCATGCTTTATTTCAACGTTCAGTTCAGTTAACATTTTGCCATTCACATCTCTTATGTCGGTATAGCAAATGGACAAGTCAGCGTATCAGCAAATCATCAAGTCAGCAATTCAGCAAGACAGCAAGGTACATAATCTAGGAAAGAAAACAATAAATAAATAAAATAAATAAAGGAAACTATATAAATACTTATACATGTACATCTGAACATTTAAATTACATACATCAAATACATAACTGTATTTTACTAGATATTGAACATTACATAAAGTCGGCTTTATATAGCAGAGACTTGAATCTGTTATCTATTCAATAAGCACAAATAATATGAAATTTAACTTATAATACAATTACCATAATACAATTTTAATTAAAACGTTAAATACTGAATTACAGCAAGGCTTTACAGATGACAAATTATACTAATGCGTTCGCGTATTTTACATTTACTGTTTTTCATACTAATGGCCACACCCTACCAGGTGCTCTAGCTAATATACCAATATTTTACCTTTATCATTTATACAGAAAACTAATAAATAAAATGCTCAAATATATTATGATAATATAAAGACTTACATTATGATTTCTCCGTAGAACTGTAACAATACACCATACAACGTTGGAAATAACGGTAAAATGCAGGAGAGACCCTACTTGTGCAAATCCTGTAGCGTTATGACTCGGTTACATTCAAAACAGGCGCGCTACTCACGCAAGTCATGAAAACTACTCACACCTTGTATATCTAAAACAGGGAATCTAGCACTTACACCTTGTAAATCTAAAGCAAGGAATCTGGCACTTACACCGGTTTATTCTGGATCCGTAGGTGCCGAGTCTGGTAGTTGGGTAGGCCTGTAATGCGCAGTAACTCCAAGGGACTCTCGCTGAATGCAATTAGATTAAGAGATTAACATGTTCCAAGGGACTCTTATTATCGTTGGGTAGAAAAAATGGGCTCTATTTCGACTCGCTTCGCTCGTTATACTGTTATCAGGGGGTAGCTTTATCTTGAATACAAGATTTGGGTCTTACGGCCGATTCGCAATGAAACTATCAGTCTACGTCGAGACTACATCGAGCGAACTCCACGGGAACTCTTTGAATGCAATGAGATTAACAGATGAACACACCTTGCATTCAGCGAGACTCCCAGCGGAGTTGGATATATCTACGTTAACTTCACAGTGAAACCAATATTTCGATCTCTTAGGAGTTTTTTTTTCGTAAAAATGCCTCTTAGTTTATGGCCTGCGTGCTCATATACGTTACGTTTTTTCATCCGTATTTTTCCATCTGTATATGATAAACCTGTATTAAAGGTTAAACAAAGTTCAACCCCATATATAACTGGAATATCACAATCTTATTTTTACAGGGTCAAACTCCACCTATCTGTTTACCTGCATGTCTGTCTTTTTGTGCGTCCGTCTTACATTCCGTCTACCTGCCCGTCAGCTTGCAGGAACCCACCAACCTAGCGACATTTACATACCTAAATACCTACCAACATACCTGCCTTCTGAGGTTAACCATATGTACCTAACCATACCTGCCAACCTACCTACCTACTGGGGCACCTACATGCACCTACTTTAATACCTGTCAGTTAACCTACCTACCTACTGAGGGTACCTATATGTACCTACCTAAATACCTGCAAAATTACCTACATATTGGGGTACCTAGATTTACCTACCTAAATACCTTCCAACTTACCTGCCTACCGGGGGCACTCACATGTTCCTACCTTAAAACATATCCGTTCACCTATCTGTGTAATGTATACCTACACTCACATACCCAATTAACTGCCTTCCTATACATAGACGTGTACGTACAATTTCTCTCAGAATCCGTACCTGTCTGTATGAAATAAATCAATCTATAAATAAATAATTCCTTGTCTTCATATTTTATGAGAACTTAGTCAGGCAAAGATTGCTGCAAGGCAGGTTGAGTCATTCTATGCATTTTTACAAACCGCGTAAGTCGAAATGCCGTTACATATTGTCTGGCCCTCATTAGTAATTGAGACTGGGGCAAAGATGTGACCTAAGAATAACGACAGTTAGACTCTGAAAAGACTCAGCAAAGTTGTTTATGATGTACATGTTGATTATCTTAGCCAACCACAGGACATATGCTCATCGTTGACCGGCATACCGATATACGAAGATAATAACCACTGCACCGAACACAAACAACATCTTGAAAAACCTAAGAGCGCATTCAGAACGGCGGACTAACAGATCCGTGGATCAAATATGGCCGACCCACTCTNGCTGTGGAGGTCAATTTGTACTCTCTTGAACGGCGGTATCAGTGTTGCGGAGTTCTCTTAACATAAATAAGGGGTCTATATCCTCCTTATCAAACTTGCTCTCTCTCTCACTCCCGACATTTCTCTGTCTCTCTCCCACACGAAAACGAAGTAGATACTCCAGCGCAGTAGACTACTGCAATTATACTGCAAACATGCTTCAAATCTGCTTCGACTGGGGATCTAATTAGCATATTTGAAACATGCTTCTATCATGCTGCTAATCTACTGCATTTATGCTCCTCCTCTGTACTACCCTATTTTATTTTTGAAGTAGAATTGCAGTAGGCTATACTGCATTTCTACTGCAAATATGCTCCACACCTCCACTGCGTTAATGCTTATTTGCTACTTCGATACTACTGCATTTTCGTGCGGGTCTGTCTCACACACACACACGCGCACACACTGCCTCACACATAGTTATTTTTCAAGCTCTCTTGGAATTACATGCACACAACATACAGAAAAATGCACCCTGTGTCCACTACTTTCTCCGCTTTCGACCTGATGCCTAAGATGTGTCTTCTAAGCGCAGTGTTAATGTTCCTACTCACTACTCTTCCCGTATCATGTACCGTGGCCACTCACTGCCTGCACACTTAAAAGCAGCGAGAAATTTTGATTAAAATGTCGTCTACATAGTAAATCCTAATAACGGTTCTGACTGTAACAAAGCAATAAATTAGACAGTCGTTCTTGCTCGGGATATTAACTTACTTATCTTTTTTCCCCTTAAAATATATTCAGAAATAGACTGATCGCTTTACCCCGAGCATCCTCCCAGACTACATACGGACGGTAATCTAGTTTTCCTTGAAACAATCAACTATTAGTTCAAAGGCTCACAGCGGTCAAGCAAGAAATGTATGAGCAGACGACATTGCCTTTTCCGGCGACAGGAACCCTGGGTAATCTGCTTTATTCACAAACACATCAAGACAGTGAACCCTGTCCAATGACCGGATATCACGAGAGAGAAGGTGCTCCGTCTGGCTGCACAACTAGATTTAGCACCATATTACACGTAACACTGATGGATTCACAGCACAATAATAATTTATTAAGATAAGGAGGATTAAAGTCTAAGGGGTCGTTCAGAATGAGTTATGTCGACCTAGCTAATGCGCAGTAACTCCAAGGGGACTCTCGCTGAATGCAATCAGATTCAGAGATTAACGCGACTTCTTTTGTTCCAAGGGACACGTATAATCGTTGGGTAGAAACAATATGCTCTATTTTGACTCGCTTTGCTCGTTATACTGTTATCAGGGGGTAGATTTGGGTCTTAGGGATGATTCCCAATGAAACTATCGGTCTACGTCGAGACTACATCGAGCGAACTCCACGGAAACTCTTTGAATGCAATGAGATTAACAGATGAAAACACCTTGCATTCAGCGAGACTCCCAGCGGAGTTGGATATATATATATATACGTTGACCGATAACTTCACAGGGAAACCAATATTTCGATCTCTTAGGTTTTTTTTTTTTTCGTAAAAATGCCTCTTAGTTTATGGCCTGCGTGCTCATATACGTTACGTTTCTTCATCCGTATTTTTCCATCTGTATATGATAAACCTGTATTAAAGGTTAAACAAAGTTCAACCCCATATATAACTGGAATATCACAATCTTATTTTTACAGGGTCAAACTCCACGTATCTGTTTACCTGCATGTCTGTCTTTTTTTTTGTGCGTCCGTCTTACATTCCGTCTACCTGCTGGCCAGCTTGCAGGTGCCCACCAACCTAGCGACATTTACATATATAAATAAATACCACCTACATACCTGCCTACTGGGGTTAACCACATGTACCTAACTGCATACCTGCCAACCTACCTACCTACTGGGGCACCTACATGTACCTACTTTAATACCTGTCAGTTAACCTACCTGCCTACTGAGGGTACCTATATGTACCTACTTAAATACCTGCAAAACTACCTACATACTGGGGTACCTAGATTTACCTACCTAAATACCTTCCAACTTACCTGCCTACCGGGGGCACCTACATGTTCCTACCTTAAAATGATATCCGTTCACCTATCTGTGTAATGCATACCTACACTCACATACCCAATTAACTGCCTTCCTATACATTGACGTGTACGAACAATTTCTCTCAGATACCGTACCTGTCCGTATGAAATAAATCAATCTATAAATAAATAATTCCTTGTCTTCATATTTTATGAGAACTTAGTCAGGCAAAGATTGCTGCAAGGCAGGTGGAGTCATTCTGTGCATTTTTACGAACCGAAGTAAGTCGAAATGCCGTTACATATTGTTTGGCCCTCATTAGTAATTGAGACTGGGGCAAAGATGTGACCAAAGAATAACGACAGTCAGACTGTAAAAAGACTTTTCTGCTTCAACAAAGTTGTTTATGATGTACATGTTGATTATCTTAGCCAACCGCAGGACATATGCTCATCGTTGACCGGCATACCGATATACGAAGATAATAACCACTGCACCGAACACAAACAACATCTTGAAAAACCTAAGAGCGCATTCAGAACGGCGGACTAACAGATCCGTGGATCAAATATGGCCGACCCACTCGAATGCTTGTTTGGTAATCCCCGCGGGGAATCTTTTAAGTGTCTTATGGGGAATGCTGGAATGTCTCTTGAATTGCACTTGTCGTCACAAATAAAAACAGAAAGCAAAAACTGAGTACGATTATAGCCGTAAATGGCGCCATTTTATGGTACATATTTTTTATTGGTATTTGTAGTTTTCCTGTGCGGTGCATGAGTGAGTGTTAACAACAGGAAGTTAAACCTGAAAATTTTCATCGTGGGATTCGGTTTCCCTTCGCGTGTTGTGAACAAGCAAGCGAATCGGATTTTTTTCACCAGAAATTCGAATTTGAAAAGTCGATCAGCTCTTTTAAGATTGCTGAACATTTATGCATGTATGACCGTGACTGTCACTCCCACCTTAAAATGACAAATGATCTCAAATCCTTCGCGAATATACGTCATCTAAACCCTCATTAAGTCTGTTATTGTCACATTTAGTCCCTAGGCTCGTTATCTGCCCAATACACCGTTCACCGGCAAATGCCAAATACTCACCACAATGCATGCGCAATATGTATTACTAACTTCGTCACTCCACGTACACTCTATGTTCTTCAGTCGTAAAGCTTGAAAAGGATTCCTTTCTTCTAGACAAAATCTTGTTTCTCTTGAACGCTGACTATGATCAAAGTTGTTTTTCTGAGTTAAGATAGAGGAAGCTGATAGCCTTAAAACGCCTAAGTAATAAAGGGTCAAGTGGCGGGCATCGGAAATTACTTCATTTCCGTTTGACGGTCTCGTTTGCAACAGGTTAACAGTTTGCCACCTTTACAGTGACAACGAGGCTAAAAAGAACTTTATTTTTGATCCGTGCTAGCACAAAGAGCGGTCAGTATCATGACAGGTGATAGCGGTCATTTTACTCCTTCACCTGCAAGTGACCAACAACAATAACAACAACAACGCATCATCCATCGAAATAAAATGTTATTTACACATGTTAAACGTGGATGCATGTACCTGTTTTTTTTTAAATATAAATTTCATTTTTTTATGGTGAACCAGTTTCCTTGAAATATATAAATATGAACACGAAACACGCACTAGTAGGTTACAGACTCCGTGATACGCTCCCATGCCGCGTCTTGTGTTTGACTCCATCTTGCCGGCAAATGGTGAACATAACTTTGAGAGAAGCCGAATAACATATTAATTGTTTATTAAATACTGTATTGACAACTTGATATACCAGTATGTCAACGGAATGCTTGTATTAACATAAATAACGCTATTAATCATTACCTAGCAAAGCCATACCTGCCCTATTTAAAACGCGCTGTTGAGCATTTTTACAAATTTAATTCTACGGGCAGGAAAAAAAGACCCTTCTAATTCAAACCCAAGCCCTTTTCATAGGCTTACCGTGGTCACTGGAAGTTTTCGCTTATAACAGCATGTTGTAACTGTTACAATGATACAAAAACAACAGCATCATGTTTCGGCACCGATAATATTTCTATTTCCTGACCCAAACTCAAACACAAGATCATACTATCAAGTGGACACGAAACTTGAAAGAATCGTTTATTTTAATCCACGCGGCATCGAGTCAACCACAGTGTGTGTTGTTTGAAATGTCAAATCGTGACAAAACTTAAAATGCTATCATGTAACGCTGCATGTGTGCATCTGTCTATGTGTGTGTGTGTGTGTGTGTGTGTGTGTGTGTGTGTGAGAGAGAGAGAGAGAGAGAGAGAGAGAGCTGAAAACTCACGGTACTGGCTTATCAGTTTATCTTCACCTGTAATTTCATCAAGCTAATTTCTTCGTGCCGACATTAATATACAGGAATCCCACTCTTCACTCAAGCTATAGACAACATGTAGCTTTCAACAGGTGAAAAGCACGCAAGGAAACACCTGTTGGCAACGCGAGTCAACAGGATATATGACTCTCAGTCGATCAATAACTAAATACCCATATAATCTAACTCTGTAATGCGATTACATCACAATAACAGTTGCGACTTAATCTCTCAGCCAGATCTCATACTACATATTTTTTCTTTTTTTTTTAATAATAAAAGAGTCAGTCACGCGTTGTTACATGCTTGGGATTAATACGCTTCATATTTATCCGCGACTGAGTTTCTTTTGGACGGTATTTTGATATTGTAATCTACGTTGTATGTCAATCATCGTCTCATATTTTTCTCACTGAAAGCTTGTAAGTTGTTTGATAAAACATGCCCCCGGCATTCTTTCAGTGCCTTTCTGAAATCTATACAATAACATTGATTCGCACCCCAAGTATCAATCATCACTAAGAGCTCATTCAGAACAGCGGACTAACTGATCCGCGGATCAAATACAGCGACTCCCTTAAAAGCTTGCCGCTTAAGTCCCGATTAAAAACTGAACAGATTTACTGCGGGGATTTCGCAACAAGCATTCAAGTGGGTCGGCGATATATTTATCTGCGAGTCTGTTAGTCCGCTGTTTTGAATGCGCCTAAAGACGCGTTTCAGAACAGATAATACGCGAACTAACTGATCCGCCGACTAAATATGGCCGACACCACTTAAAAAGCAATGCGGCTAATTCCTTGATGGTCTCCCCGTCCTCCAAACGCGCCATTAAACGGATTCAATTTCGGCTCCGAGGTTTAATTGCTAGGCCCCTAAAGCGACGGCGCGTGTGGAGGCGGGGAGACCATCAGGGAATCCGCGAAATCGCTTTTTAAGAGGGGTCGGCCATATTTAGTCGGCGGATCAGTTAGGCCGCGGATCATCTGTTCTGAATGGGCCCTTATAGGACGCCCTATTGAGTCCTGTAGTGTCCCGTAGGTTTCCTATAGCGAATTTTCGTAAGTGTAACTAATGATATTTGCCAACAATGCTGTAGGGAATACACCAGCCTCCGTAAATCTCCCCTTTTTATAATCTTTCTCACTCTACTCGGATATGTGCCTAAATAAACTAAACTTGTTACCGGTTAATGCCAAGAAAAAATATCCCAAGTCTTATTTAGCGGCGTTCTAAATACCACCACTCGCCAGCCGTTTCTTCGCATACACGCGTTGTTTTGTTTTGTTTGGAGCAACGTAAACTTAGTGTTACACGTTTTGGGTTACATGATCTTCAACTCTGCGATCAAGGAGATTCAATTGTATTGTGCATTGAAACCACTTGTTGCGAAAAACCTACACTGATGTCAAGGCTCACTTTAAAATGGGCTCCTTCCGCCTGCCTGTACTTAGCTGCACTCACTGTTGAATATACACAATAGTACAGTTTCTTGCAGTTAAAACATCATTTGATCAGCTGCACTATATCAGTCTACTTATATTCATCTTCTGGTGTTATAAGAGATACCTTATCGTTGCATAAAAACAATAGTTTATTTCAGTAAGAATCATTGCTGGGGATAAAAAATTATTAATAAAAAAATTAATCTTTATTATTATTATTATTATTATTATTATTATTATTAGAGATAGAGAAAGAGACAAATGGACACAGAAAGAGAGAGAGAGGGAAAAGAGTGAGAAAGAAAGAGAGCAAAAGAGAAAAGGAGACAGAGAAAAAAAAAAAAGAGAGAGAGAGAGAGAGGCCCAGTCCATCATTCTATCTGATAATCTCTTTAACTGTTGTGTCCAATACCTTTACTATCTACGAAAAGGTTTTATTTAATTTTCGATTTTGATCACCATAACAAAGACAATTTTCAACCCGTTTCTCTACCATATTTCTGACTGACCATGAAAAAGACGCAGGTGGAGTGTCATCTCCTAAACCCAAATTAAATATTTTTTCAATACCGCTTTTCGATGAAAACTAGATCTGCTGCTTAAAATTTATAATAATAATAATAATAATAATAATAATAATAATAATAATAATAATAATAATAATAAACTACATACCATCTACACCAGTATTAACCATGAGTCGCTATTTACCTATAACTTAACATCAAACAACTATTTTTCAAGTGCTTTGCACTTGTGTTTACTTTTTTCTTATTATTTTGAATGAACTCTCTCGAGACATAATACTTAACATCTATTCTCTGATCACAGTGTGAGATAGTAGTGTGTTACAAAAATACTGTATGCCAGGGAACATACCACCCCTCCCTCCCCCCCCTCTCTCTCTCTCTCTCGTCATGCATCATTTGTCAAATATCAATTGCACCTTGTAAACCGAGTAGAAACAAATTAACCTTTTTAAGTGAAATGGGAACTAGACACAAATTCAGCGTATCATACCCTCAGTCATGCTAAATATACTTTTGAAGTACTTTCAATGACTTGCTGAAAGGAATGTTATCGACAAATCTCAGCCGCGGCTGGTTTTCACTAAAGAACTTCNGCCGCGGCCGGTTTTCACGAACTCCAGCCCAAAGACTGGTCTAATCTTTTAGACCAAAACCTAGTAAGTCTGCCAAGGCTAAAAAAAAAAAAAAAAAAAAAAAAAAAAAAAAAAAAAAACGGCAGTGTGTCGATTTAGTTTTAACACCGGACCTCTTTTATAATAAATAAGACATGGCTTTTTAATTTATTAAAGATGATTAATATGGATAAAAGTTACGCAGGACAATTAAATGTTTGATCTACAATACAAAATTTTGGGCTAACAAGGCCCAGCCTTATAGGTTCTATTTGTTTTTTTTCCTTCAAATTTCGATACTTCTTCCTGACCCACCAGATTAAAACATACAAAGCCATTCAACGAATAACGATCTATACGAGTTCAGTTTTTTTTTTTTTTTTTTTTTTTTTTTTTTGACTTTAGAATCGAACTCGTATTCGGGGTAGGACTGGCAAATTTAACTCTTGATGGTGGATTTATTTAAAAAAATTAGAACCCGAAGTAATTTTCTCCGCTCCTGGATAAAGTTTAATACAGTGAAAAAAGAAACAATTGAAGGAATTTCTAGGAAACTATCATTATTATTAACTAAATAAAGGACTAACACGCACTGTACACCTATAAATGTTGCTGTAGTTCTCTTCTCCAGACTGCCAATGATTTTTTTAGCTTTCACAAAGGTCTAACGCGCAGTCTGATCGATAGGGAAATACACAGTACCACGATCCTATCTCGCATTTTCCTCCTGTAAAAAATACCCATTAAGTGCACTTCAGCCAAACTGCAAGGCGTAATTCTACCGTGTTAAGCGTTAACTTGATATCCATAGAGAATAAGTGCCCGAAAGACGAGTGTACGGCAATTACTTAAAATTTTTAAACGCCTCACATTTCTTATATTTTTTTATTATTAAGGATTTATCCTTTTCAGCTATTTACAACAATGTATTATCTGACACGAAGTAAAGCAATATTTTATAATCATTGAAATCGACACTTGAAAGCATTGCTAACAAAGCAATTCCGTGGAAGTTATGAATTCACGCTGTGCCAATGTATTGGAAAATAACCGTAATGCGACTTTCCAGCATTCATTTTATTTGTTTGGTAACAAAGCCAAGTTTTAACGAGCCTGATATATTGTCTTGCACTGAAAGAACGCTGGGATAAGAGCTAAACTACTACAGTTTTCTGGTGATTTATTCAACACCATTTGCTTCTCGGTTGGAAATAAATTCAGTTGTTGCCCAGTGGTGAAAGAGTGAAGGCATTTATAAAAATAAATTTAAATACGAGTTTGTAATGTACTTTTACTCACTGTCTAGATCGGATTAAAGTACGGACTTCTATACAAATACTTCACGAGAAATGTTTTACGAGAAAAAGTCAGATGTGTAAATGTTTCAAAATGGGGTTATATACAACTACTTAGTTTAATACAGTGTTACGTGAGAAAAGTCAGATTCGTGCTTGTCTTACAGAAACCAACGCAAGTCGTTTTTTTTTTTTTTACTATTTTCACCATATTTGGGGGGGGGGGGGGACCACGTGGTTTACTCTATCCCCCTCCCCCAATTCACCGTTTCAGTAATGACGGGTCTCCCATTGGACTGACTCGACTTCACGTTTTCGATATAATTACTGCAAACACCAAAACTGGATTGTCACTATTAGATAACAGTTTCTATTTTGTTCACACGAACTACATATAGTTAAAGGCGTGGTCCTTGGGTCCCCAGCTTGGCGGATGCGTATTTCAGCAAGCTGCTTTCATGGCGCTCGTCTAGAGCGTCCTTTTATTCCAGTCGACTTTCACCTTCATCTTTTATCGATGTTTTTTCTTTGTAACGATTATTAGGGTCACAGGCAGCTCACATTTTATGCCAAAAGTTTTAAAAATTGATTATTGTAGGCCTAACCTGGTTCCGATCTTTGACCTGCATTTTACGATTAGTCCGGTTCCTTAATTGGCGATAATCAATGTCGATTGGGCCGGAATTAGTAGCGAAGCAATGAATCGTTGTCGTAAACACGGCAGAGTTGTAAGTTTTTCCAATAATTAATCTCATTATGACTAATTTAGTCATCTTAACAAAACTCTGTAATAAAGACAAATGTCATAGGATGATGAAGCTCTGACCAAACATAATATAACCTTCCAACCTCAAGTCCTTAGTTCTCAAGTGTCAAGCAAACGTGCCTAGCTATTAGTGACGTCTAGTGGTTCACAAACACGTCTTATTTTATGACAATTAAAATGGACCGAGTCAGAATATACTGTATGACAGGAAGTTCTAGCACAAGTTCCTCTCTGTCGAATGCAGGATCTTGTTTTAACGAGAGATGGGGGGGGGGGGGGGGGGGGGTAAAATGTTTGCTATTTTTCGCTAGACAATTTGAATATACAGGACACTAGGATCGAAAATCGTCACGTTTCGCATTTATATTATGGGGGGAGGGGGTTGGGGAGAAAGGGGGAAAACTGGGAACCTTCGAACTTGAGAGTAGCGCGTGATCTACCCCCACCCTCCCCCGAACAGTGTTTAACCCCCTTGGATTTGCTATCATTCATGTCCACTTAGATTAAGGGGTCTAGGATATTAAAAATACGTCTAAAACTCGATTTTTAGTTTTTTATACGTTAGAAATAATCAATTTTGTATCTAATACTCAATTAAGTTATATTTGTGAAACACGGACTAAAAATATACATTTGGANTAAAATGTTTGCTATTTTTCGCTAGACAATTTGAATATGTAGGACACAAGGATCGAAAATTGTCATGTATATTATGGGGGGAGGAGGTTGGGGAGAATGGGGGAAAACTGGGAACCTTCGAACTTGAGAGTAGCGCGTGATCTTCCCCCACCCTCCCCCGAACAGTGTTTCACATCCTTGGATTTGCTATCATTCATGCCCACTTATCTTCGAGTTTTTCCCTATATATTCTCACTCGATTCTCTATATATTATAACTAAAAGTCTTCTCTCAGTGTGTCCTCTATGATAACCATTGCTGACAACATCTTCACGCAGCCCAGCTATGAATGTTTTGGTTCCTGAATTTTCCCTTCAGATGAAAATGAGTGTTAAGTGTACAAAACTGAGACGACTTTCACAGTTATCACCCGGAGTTTCACGGGGCACTGAGAACGTTAAAAGCGTGCTGATAGCAGAGAGATGCGTCTTCAGTGATCCGTGGTACTCAGGGCGATGTTTACCTGCTGAAAAGCTTAATTTCCTCTTCAGACCCGACGAAAGGAAAGCTCTAGGTTTCTGACCTCTTATCCTTACACCTGAGGTAAGATACATGCCTATATCAGCATGACCTCTTATGTCTATTTATACATCTAAGTGTAAGCGTCACTGCGCAAAACATCCATCTATTCTCTCTCTCTCTCTCTCACACACACACACACACACACACACACACACACACACACAATCACGATCTATCACGCACCTCTCTCTCGTTCTCTTTCTCCCTGTGTGTGTGTGTGTGTGTGTGTGTGTGTCTGTGTGTGTGTGCGTGCTATTAGTGCACTGCAGGAAACACTGACCTAATCAAGCCACTCTTCCCAAATACACACACGTTTACAGGTAAATTGAAAATGGCGGAACAGAGTAAACAAACCGTCCTAGGATGGATAACAGGGCGAACATTCGACTACTAATATACAACACCCGTTAACTTATATAATCAAGGCATAGATAAATAGCCTACTACTTGGTCCTAATCTTACTTCATGCTACGGCTCATTTGTTCTAGCTTTAAGTATCTCGGCTTGATACAAAAGCATAAGTGCGCCTTAATAATACGTGATTTGGGATGTCAATTTGCTCTGCGCTGTTGTGCTGCTATGTTTCATTTCAATCGATAGCCGTCCCACGCAGCGACTAAAAAGCGAAAACAGTGGCGACTTGCTGCATTGTGCTGTCTAAGCTTAGATTAAAAAAACCTCTACTGTTACATGTAAATGGCCTACAAATGGGAATGATTGATCACCTATCACCATGATCTGCCATCTTTATGAGACACACATACACAACAAACAGTTAACACGAACACATTTGGCTGCCGAATATTAACTACACCTTAAAGTTATTTGTTAGGCCCCTATATTCTCTCTCTCTCTCTCTCTCGTGATCATACCTTTAACATTCCCTCTTTCTCCTCCTCCTTCGATTTCACTCCTATTACTTGAATTACAGCCGCAAATACACCGGACTTGGGCATGTATTCCACAGCAACGCGGTGATGATATGGGTGCAACACTTTAACTGAATACAGAACACTCGGATGTTGTGAAAAACACAAACGTAAGTCTCACCTTTTCCCCATTCTTGAATTCCACAAGTTACGGGTGAAGTGTTGTCGACTAAGGAACGCCCGTAGTCCGTTAACAGGTGCGTCCAGTAACGGGTCAACCCCTTCACAATGGCCAGTTCTCTTTAACGTGAAACCTGCATAACACAGTATACGGTTATCAGGCCTGCGTTGTTGATAGCCAGGTCGATATTCACGTTGCAAAGGCCCAGTTTTAATCTGAGCGTGCACTTTAGTATGGACTGGCTAAGGCTTATTGATCGATTTGTTTATGTTGTTGCATTTGGCAGGCGGTCAAAAATGTGTTTGATCAAACCCAGCTGATTAGCCAATCAGAATGCGGCGCTGAGGTGTTACGTCAATGTTTTCCTCACACGGTAGAGTATACACATTTCTTTGCAAGTAGACATTAAGAGAAAGGAATAATGTGTTTTTAAGATAAGATTTATTAGATAAAACGGTAGTTCATTTTTCTTTTTGACTTATAGAAGTTACGGGGTTGACTAATAGGAAAGTGTAACGCTATTTTGAGTAAACGCAAGTTTTAACACTTCATAATGTTCATTATTAAGGTCTGTAATAATATGGGCTTTTAAATAAGATTCAGCATAAATCTAAAGAAGTAAACATTTAGACTTAGCCTAAGTTAGGTAAAATTTATCAAGGTAGAAAAAACAATTTTTAGATATAGCCATTCCCCCAAATTCAATAGAGTGAAATGAAATAGAATAAAAACATATTTTAATTAAGAAAGGGGTTGGGTGTGAGACGGGCTGACTGTGTATCGTTCTGTACAAACTAACACTAGTTTGTGCCAACCTTTTAGCACTGTATGGTACTAAGGTGTAGCCAATTGCGATAGAGAAGCCACTTACACACCTCGCCGTCGCATTTTCAATGTTCCATGTTTCAAACGGGGGTCATCTCTGCATGTTCTTGCATCCCCTCCAGCCTGTACCAGGGCCACAGATTGATTTTTCAAAAGATATTCACAGATGTCTTTAGTAGACGGTCATTTGGTTCTCACAGTTAGAAGATTGACCATATTTAACCAGAGACATTACCTGTGAATATCTTGAATGACGATTCAAAGGATGTGTAAACATTGCATCCTGATGTTTATTTAAAGAAGTTGTATTAACTATAATTTTTTAAGATAAAGAATTGTGTTTTGAATGTTGTTGTTTTTTTATCCAGAGTAAACTATCCTGTGTGTGATGCTGGATAGTAACGGTGGAATGAAGTAATTATGTGGGACATGTACTGCCACGATGAGGGGGCATATACATGTAGGGATGTTATTCACGTGAAAACATCGAAATTCTCTTGAGGTAAATTGCCAAACTAATTTATTTGAAACGGAGGCATTTATTAAATCCGTAGCTTAAATTAATTTCACAAACCAGACTTGTAACTGTATTTCTTTCTCATTTTCTAGAGTCTTTACTTTATCATTACTTGTAACATCAGAGAATGAGAAATCAATAGATGTGGGACATTGCATTAGCTCTTTGTGGACAGGTTTAGGCATCATAAATGGATGAGGTTGGGGAAAAATGATGTGTTTGGTTTTTGCCCCTTTAAAATATTAATGGCCTTGAAGAATAAAAATAGGGCAACATTTTAGATTTAGTTTTGACCAAATTTTTTGTGCTCATCCGAGAAGATACCTTATTATTACTCCTGAAATCTTAAAGAGCTTCAGCGTGTTTTTGACCTATACCAGGCACTCTAATTAGCTCATCATAGGTAGCTGTTAAGATTTACCTTAGATCCCATTGACAATGTTATAACTTGACAAGTCAAAGGTCAAACTAACCCAGCAAATTTCTGTAAAAGAGGCACTTCCTGTCCCCAATTAGTGTGCGAGTTAATCAGAAGACCCGACTTCTAGTGATCCGGAACTTTCAGATTCACTGAGATGAGAAGGTCAGGGAAAATTTCCCGAAAAACTTCACCCTAAACAAAGAAATAAGAAACTATTCCCTGAATAAATCTCCTAATATGGTAAATTCTAAGATAAATTTTATAAAAATAAACCCTTACCTTTAAAAAACAGATGATAGCAGTATATATATTGAGGGATCACTACCAATTAGTCTGGGGGACCTCATGTTATCCCCAAGAATAAGTGAGATTACTTTATAATCAAATTTAGATGAAAGAATTCCCTTTTAATCTTTAAATTTAGTAACCAAAATTATTACTTTCATATACCACCAAATGGACGTACAAGGGTATATTGGACAATAAAAAGTATTGCCACCCCTGCACACGGATCGTGGAGTTAAATAAACTTTCACTCCCCCCACCTATCCAAATTTGGCGGCAGACAAAGGAATTTAAAAATTTCTTGCACCAAAAATTGATCAAAGAACAGGAAACGGGCTCGATTTTCCTTGTCGCCAAATGAAGTGAACCCGAGTGGCTAAAGTCACTTATTCTTGTGATAACTACAGTCTAACTAGCAGTGATGCACAAAAAGGCGGCTGTCACGCTCTGATCAGGGGCGTAGACCACTTACCTTATATTCCACTCATAGGAATCCTGGTACGTCTTCACAACCGCTCCCTGATCAATATCTACTATGACACTACTGCTGAATGTCAGCTATAGTGGTATAATTAAGTAGATATGGTATTGGTCAAAGAATGCTCGCAAATTGTGGATTTGACGCCCAAGGTGTGTTCTGTCCGGTGTCTCGTAATTCATATCACGCGCTTCCTCAGCGTGTGCTGACACCTGGATGGCGCTTCTTCAAGACAGCCCACAACCATAATATAGTGTTTCACAATCACAACACTTTCATTTAACTCAGTGGATATTTTGCGTTATAAAAAGTGCTACAATTTAAAGCGTTTTTCACGTAAAAGAATTTTTCCTTTCATATAATGCACGACCAATTAAGACTCACTGACACGGGCACACACTAAAAATGAAACGCTTTTTGCACGAATCATGTCGATTTTCCCTGGATCCCCCAAGCTCTCTCTTTCCCTCTCTGCCTTTTTCTCCACGCGTTGAACTAAAGAAAGCTTGAATTATTTACCCAAACAAATATAGCTCTAAAATTACATCATTGAAATTTTACCTGATAAGCTTGACAAGGTAGTTTAAAATCATCGTCTGCCAAGATGCCAAAAAGAAAATGTGAATTACATCTACACCGATACTAATGTATGCGAAAATATACAAGACGAGCGTAACGGGTTTTTCCTTGGATTCTCAAATAACGTTGGACGACCTCATAAAGTGATGATGTCATAGCACAATTACACAAAAACAACGAGCTGTCTCCATGCCTGAAAACACGTATAATCAAGAATGTATTACCAAGAATGTTCAACAAAATACTAGCGTGATCTCGTCAAATATAAATGGACCACAGGGAAAATAAGTTTTATGCTTTGTGTAATTCATGTATTAAATATCCCTTTTAATGGACAAAATTTTATGTATAAGATTAATTTTAAATATTAAATAAATCAAAACGAAATCAAATGTCGATTTTACACTTTAACTGTCGTAAATACTGAAGAAATGAAACTACTAAAGGTTTTGTGCTATTGGTTCCATTTCTAATATTTATTTCAGATTAAAGTCACTGAAGATGATGATGGCACTAGTGCTGAATTAAAAATAGAAAAGCTGGATAAAGATGTACGCTCACATGCACCTTTTTCAAAGAGAAAAATGAATACACAACTAAGTACATCCATGAATAATCTACAATAATCTACATGTATTCAAATTTTCATTTTTGTTTTACAGATTGGTGAGGTTTATTGTTGCCTGCCTATTCATTACATTTATTCTAACATGTTAAATTGCTTCATGGTTCTGACAACAGTAACATTTACATTACATATACATTTTTCACCCCCCCCCCAAAAAAAAAGGAAAAAAAAAAGAAAAAAAAAGAAAAAAGGAAAGAATATACATTGTACAAATTAATACAATTATGAGTTTATATATAAATCTACACTTCAAATTATCAGTGTTGTTTGACAATTTGCAGAGGATTATAATTATAGCCTATCTGGCACTGAGGATGAAAATGACTCTCAAAGTTTGCAAAATGTAAGAAAATTCAAAATTTATAGCCGTTCTACCATGTTATAAATTGTAAAGCAGCCAAAACAGCTACATTTTCATATTGAGATATTTTATCAAGAATGACATGAAGACATATTTGGTATTTTGTGGCCGTGTCTTACAGATGACAATTTGGAGGTGGAGGAAAGTTCAGGTGAAGAAGAAAAAGGAAAGGGAGGTGAATAATGTAAGAACTTGTAACAATGTAAGAACGAATAATTAAAGAATTCATTACAGTTATTCTAACATGCTTAATTGCTTCATGCTTCAGCCAATTAACAGTGTAACACTTACAAAACATAAGCATACTGAGGGAGGGATAGAACAATTAAATAAATGATTTTTCCCATGTGAATGAAGCTTTGATTCAAATATTTTAGGTTAGTGTTTTAAATACCAGCAAATACAGTAGTTAACTGGGGAGAGAGAGAAAGGGAAGAAACTCCAATGTAGCAATAAAATTTATTGCAAACTGTTTTAAAAAAACTTTTTTGAGAAATACATCCAACTGATTTGACAGAATCTGTATATCATAAAAAGAAGACAAAGATAACATTGATATTTTATTTTCATTTTTTAATCATGTAACTATACCTAATCAACTACAGATTTAACATTATTTCAGGGCCGTGGAATCAGTGCAGTAGAAGATGAGGTGTACCAAATTCTCTCTGATCTCCTAAGTGGCAGAAAGGTGCGAAGTGAACTGCAACAGAGATCTGAAGTTAAAGAAACGGGCAAAGCCCGTGCAGCTTTGAGACGATTTGACTCTAGGAAATATTCTCTTAAAGAAATTAATGACAAAACAGAAATCATGTGTGAAGGGAGAGTGGTGCCTAAAAAGTCACAAGTACCCAACATTATCAAAGAGGCACACACCAAAACAAAAGGGGCTGGAAAAGAAAGATTGTATTATCACATACGAAATTCAGTAAGTGGTATTGGCAGGGTTCCAATCCTATCTACACTGAATATAATGCCTCAAAATCGCCCCAAATTTGACAATGCGCCTCAGATAAAACCAGTTGTTGCCTCTCGTCCCCAAAAGATCAATCAAGTGGATCTTATAGACATAAGTAAATATAAAAAAAATGGGTACAAATATATTTTAGAAATTTTGGATGTGTTAAGTCGTTTTGTAAAACGAGTGGCATTAAAAGAGAAGTCTTCTGAGGCCGTGGCAGCTGCGCTGTGCAGCCACATTGCTGTTGTGGGGCCTCCATCAATACTGCAGGCAGACAATGGTGGAGAATTTAAGGGTGCCACTTAAAGCCAGTTGTTGCCTCTAGTCCCCAAAAGATCAATCAAGTGGATCTAATAGACATGAGTAAATATTAAAAAATGGGTACAAATATATTTTAGAAATTTTGGACGTGTTCAGTTGTTTTGTAAAACGAGTGGCATTAAAAGATAAGTCATCAGAGGCCGTTGCAGCTGCGCTGTGCAGCCACTTTTCTGTTGTGGGGCCTCTGACAATTCTGCAGGCAGACAATGGTGGGGAGTTCAAGGGTGCCACTCAAGCACTGATGGAGAAATTGGGTGTAAAGATAATTAATGGCTGCCCATACCATCCACAATCGCAAGGCAAGGCAAGTGCTGACTCATGTAAAGATCACCTATACTGTCAAGATTACATTGCAAACTGATGCCATATATTTGTCCAGGTTGAACGCAGTCATCAGGGGTTTCAAAGAATGGTGGAACAAGACATGGCAGAACATGGTCCAAGCTTTGACTGGACACAAATGCTGTGTACATTCGATTTTCTTCAGAATAACCTGGCACATTCATCGTAAGGTACATATATGGTCTACAGGTTCAACATGACATAGATCTTTTGTACTTTGTCATTAGTAACTATTATACCTTTTGAAATGAGCAGTGTTATCCCTGCCCTAATGACTCTTAGAGGTGGTAACGTAAGCAAAAATTTGGGTGGAGGGGGGGGGGGGGGTTG
>NW_019773626.1:232017-259468 GCF_001039355.2 Lingula anatina | reverse complement strand
CCCCCCCCCCCCCCCCAAACACACCCACACACCATGTAACATTTTATATATAACGACTGGTAAAATTGTCGAGACATAATACTGTACTACTTGTAGTGAAAAAAAGCCACACAGCCACTGTATTTTCAGGCCTACCCAACTACCAGACTCGGCACCGAATGATCCTGAATTCACCGGTAGATCAGACCACACTACCCATTTTCAAGGTGTTTGTCAGATCGCATTACACAGTATTAGATGCGACACCGCTCTTGCCTAGTATGCGATGTCATAGTGACGATTCTCAGCAGGGTTGAAAAGCATTGCATCACCACTCAAAATTTGTTCAGGGTATGATACTGTGTAATGCGATCTGACACACACCTTGAAAATGGGTAGTGTGGTCTGATCTACCAGTGAATTCAGGATCATTCGGTGCCGAGTCTGGTAGTTGGGTAGGCCCGATTTTGAATGAAATGCATGGCATGGGGTTGGAGAGGAAAAGAATTGTCCTTTACTCACAAGAGGGAGGTTTTTAGCATCACATCTTTTAAATCAAAATAAAAGGTAACACACCATTAGTACTCACCTAATACTTTGGATAGCTCCTCCAATTTCTGCTCACACAGACTGACAAAATCTACCGTTTTTGAGCCATCCTTTGCTGTCATAGTCTGAAAAATATTTCATGGATAGGAGAAAATCAAGCACATAATACAATTATAACAAATATATTACCTTCTGACAAAGCATTTATTTGTATTTCACTTGTTCTACAATTAGAGCACCTAATTCTATTTACTTACTGTTTCTCTCTTAAATTTTTCTGAAACTGGTTAAATCAGTTAAGTATTTAAAGCACACTAAGGTGGCAAGACACTTCAAATCCTGTCAAATATTACGCATGTGCCTCAAATGAGCCGGAATAAGATAAGAGTTTATTTAGCCAATTATAAAAATCGGAAATCATTTTCCTTTTGGAGCAATATACAGAGTAAATAAATTAATTAAGAATTTAGTTTTGAGATCAAATTAAAATGTGTCACTGCACTTGGATAAAAGCTGTTTAAAAAGCATTTACTGCCTTTAAAAGTTACATGCAACATGAATGTATCTCAATTGTTGCCAAAATACTAGTTAGGCCAGCAATTTAACCTCACTTGTACAGCATTCGAAGAGCATTCTGAACATTCTGTCCACATTCTGACAGCATTATTGATATAATTTCTAGTGTTTTCCAACTACAATCCAACTAGCTCGACCTAACTCCCTGGGGGTTCACGCTAAATAGCTGTCAGCCGAGCGGGCACCATAGTTAATTACCCCCTTACAGCTTGTAGTAGGCGGGATGGACATTTAAGCCGGATTATCTGACAGTAATCTAGTGAGACTCCCCACGGGGATAGATCAATCTAAAATCTATGGGAATGCGCCCTAAAGACAAGATTATTCGAGTACTAACTGATCCGCCTACTAAATATGGCCGACCCCACTTCAAAAGCAATGCCGCTAATTTCATGATGGTCAGCAGCATGGCTTTGGAAGTGGGATTAGCAATTTTTAATTTGCTGATATGTTAGTCAGCGTATCATCTAATTCTGACGGTGCTCTAACAGATCTGCAGATCCAATATGGCTGACCCGTTTGATTGCTAGTTGCGTAATTCTCGTGGGGAATGTATTGAGTGTCTAATCGGAGATTAAGTGCGTATTTGATCTGCAGATCTGTTCCTTAGCTGTTCTGAACACGTTTAATGTTTTCTTCAATGATCGACTCCCAAAATCTAGAGATTTTAGTTTCAAGGGTTTTTTTTTTTTTTTTTTTGTCAATAGATAATAAATCTAGGATGAACCTCACTGACTATCATTGGGATCATGTTTTACAGATTATATGGAAAAAATTCTTGCAGGTTTGAAACATTAACATCTGCCACAGAAGCTAGGAGAGTGCCTCAGAGACATTGGGTTAAAAGATGTCAGCAAACATATCTGACACCCAATTGTTCTTAACACCTTTGTCAATAGCTAAACCAAACCTGGTGAGTTTACTTGCAATTTATATTTTATTTTATTGATGTGTTGATTAGCACAGACCCATATAATATACCAGATAAAATGCACACTGATAAATGAATATGGAAAAAAAGAACTCAAATAAGGTTTTCTGGTACATTTCAGGATAATTATAGAACTATAAAAACTACGGGTGTGCTGAAATGCTCTCTATTAAATGGATAGTAAAAGCTTAATGCTGAACAGAACAAGGCAGCAAAGCTGTCAAATGTACAGACAAAAAGCACAAAATAACAATGCACAAAATAAGCTACTGTCAATTCTGATACAAAAGTACATTATGCTTAACTGCAAATTCAACATCAAAATTTAATTATGCGCAACAGGTAATACCAATGTAAGTAAAATGTGTAACAAGCATAAGGCTTCAGGCCCATGGGAGTTCAAGTTCACACTTTGAAAATGCCAGAATGAGAAAAATGAAAATTTCACACAAATTGCATAAATTCAATAATTAATAATGATAACCCAATTGAGCTGGCTTTTTATTTTGAACTACATGCCAATCCTAAAAATCATACTTGTAAGTTAAAAATAATAATAAGTCACACCTTGAAAATGCCAAAATGTAAATAAGACAGCACTGTTCTGAATTTTTTATTTTTTCACTTTTAACAATTTATTAACATAAAACAAAATTAACAGTTTACTGCTATTTTTATATGATCAACTAAGAAAATTGATGAGATGGGAAAAATATCAATAAAACAGTGTTAAATGTCCAATTTCCTCCATTCTGAGATTCTGAACATAGTGAATGATTGAATCTGACAAACTGCAATGATATGAGTTTATTTCCATTTTTGAAGCTTAATTACACAATACACGATAATAAACTTACCATCATTTTTACATAATCAACTAACAAACACTTTTACGTATCTTATTAGTTAAATAATGAGACTGTTAACATGCCTAAGAATTGAATCTCAGGAAATATGAAAAAACAGCAGAACTTCTAATATAATGGCGCGATTATGCTGATTTTCCAACACAACTTGCGTTTTAGTAAGATTGACCACTACTGTGAGTTTAATGACAATTGGCCTATCTGTTTTTCTTATATTGTATTTACAGTGTTACATATATGCTGAAAAGTGAAAAAAAACAGCATAACTACTAAAATAATGGCCCGATTATGCCAATTTTTCAGACTTCACCTGCGTTTTAGTAAGAATGATTACTCCTGTGAGTTTCATGACAACAGGCATATCGGTTTTCCTTGAAATGTGTTTACAGTGTTGCATACATGCTGAAAAGTGAAAAAACAGCATAACTTCTACAATAATGGCCCGATCATGCTGATTTTCTAACTTGACCTGCGTTTTATGAATATTCATCAGCTCTGTAAATATAAAGCCAAAAAGTAAAACTGTCTTCCTCTTATAGTGTTAATGCTGAAAGTGCACGGCGACGGTGACGACATACGCAGGTGATGGCAATATGTACAGACACATCTGTATCTGCACATAAAATAGTTCTAAAATCTGGCAAGGTAAATTGCGATTAATAAGGAGAAATATATGCAAATGAACATGGCCGTGATTGGATGGTTTCTCCATTAAGAGGGACACTGCGACACTGAAACAGCACTGAGTGAAACAGCCTTGCTACTGGGAGGTCTCACTGCCTGATTAGGCGAGGTAAGTTTTATCACGTAAGTTTTTTATTTATTGAGTGCAAAGTAATTGCTCCCCTTGGAAAAAAATACAAGACTGGATCCACTTTAAGACTGGACAAATACTACAATTAACAGCATCTGATATTATCCTAGGAATTCAAAATTTGAAGTGCAATGCGCTTAACAGTTTGCTGATTATAAAAAAAATTATTATATATAAGTTTAAAATGAAAAACATTACCCCGCATATAGAAAATATTAAAATAGAATGGAGACAGGCCTACATCGTAGAGAGAAATATAAGTCTGAGAAACATGACAATAGATAAATTTAATGAAAAATGGAAAAAGCTGCAGCTTTCTTCCTGGACTGATATCTTCTATCTGTGTATGTTCCCCTGCCGATATTTGATAGTAAAACACATATTAGTTTTTATCTGTATTAGATCATAAAGCTTTGTATTATTTATTAAGTGTTATCAAGTCTTTTACTATTAAATTATCAACATATCGTTGTTGACACATATTGTAAATGTTACAGTACACATATAAATATATATTGCAAATGACTGTCTGTTTGTAAAAGAAGACTGAGTGAGAGTGATGTTTATTTAGTTATTTATCAATTTTGTATTTTTTCTTTTTTTTTTTTTTTGAGATCTGTATAACTCGAAACTGGGTATGCTGGGCTAGATCAAATTCACCAGACCATTAATTTTGCTTGTTTTTGAACTTGGACCATATATTCATAAATGAGAAGTCTGTGGTATAAACATAAGTAGTTAATGTAAGCATTTTGATATAAAAGCCACTACAAGTATATACCTCAGATGTCTTGACTTTTAAGTGATATACACCTTTACACCTACAGTACTAATATATAATAGACAGAAACATTAACTATATCGTTCAGCAAATAAATGATCATCACATTTACATAGGCAAAGAATTGTATGCTCATATGGCTGAATATCTCTAAGCAGATGATTCCTGTCATTCAACACATGAAATAAATCATTCTGGTAACGTTATAAATTCTTTGCATTCCTGCAAGTTTGGCAATTGTCTATCTTGATGAATGGTGATAGCTTTCAATTCCTCGTGATTGGTGATTGACCTCTTTAAATTCTTTGTGATTGGTGATTAAGGGGGGGGGGGGGGAAGTATTCCCTACCCTCAGCTACCAGTATGCGCAAATAGTTTAGACAGAGCAAGATGAAATGGGAAATGGGTGTGCCACTTAATTGGTTATGCCCTCATCCTGGTTCAATTATCTAAGTGCAGTCTCACTTACTCATCATGCAAAATTACAGATACAGGTACTGTAAAATGCTGTACTGTAAAATTCAAACTTTTCAACACTGCCATTTTGAGAGACAGATAGAGAGAGAGCTAGCTAGCAAAGGTCTTAGGTTCTAGGGAGTTCAAAGCCACATTAAAAATGCCATTTAAATGTTTAAGCATTTTGCAATACTGCATCAAAATTGAAGACAACGCTATTATGGGTACTGCTGCAATAATGACCTTTAAAGTTAAGCCATGTTACTTTTGATTTTCAAATTTACGAAAAAGATTTATAGCAGGGGGGAATCCAGGATTATATGGAAGGGTTCCTTTTTTTTTTTTAGGAATGACGGGCCTCGGTTACGAATCTGACCCTTGGCCCCCTTTTGGGAATGGGGTTCAATGCCCTTTCGTAAGGCTTAGAACTATGATTCCACTTGTCAATGTATGACGCGGTGCTTTACCAGGAAAACTACTGAATCAATTCAAGTTTGGTTGCTTTTATTGACAAGCCTGCCTGAAACATTCCTAGTTAAAATATTGCTGGAAAAAAAAAGAAATTTGTTTGTATTTTGTTTCATTCATAGCTTTATAAGCTACAAAGACTTGTGTAAAATCAACCAATCAGTGATGGGATTGTTGTTCTGGCGGCTCCTTGTTCTGGTACTGATGGAGTGTGTCTTGGTCATTGACTCACAAGGTAAGTAGAGGGGCATGACTGACAGAAAAGAATATATATATATATATATATATATATATATATATATATATATGCACGTCCACAATGCTGGTTAACAACATCTTTAATTTCTTATTTTCTCATGAAAATGTTCACCTGCAAACTAACAGGTATGTGTACCAACGTATCCTCCATTATGCATACTACAAGTTTCAGGTCACATAGTCAAATAAAATAAGATGTATGAAGTTTTGTGGAGGGATCCATAATATCATTGGAGGAGGGGGGGGGGGGGGGGGAGTCAAAATTTCATCATGGAATTTTGACTGAGGCGTCACCTTTTAGGGGAGTCAGATTTTCATGGTACATCGCCAGATGACACTGGTTGGGCCCTACCCCATGCATACTGCCCTGCCATTGCCAATGCTGGTGGTAAAATTAACTCAAATACTTCAATTTCAGAGACAATGGCCACAAATGTGAACTGTAGGAGCATGCCTACCATGCAATTGTTTTTGCAAGTTTTATTTTTAGACCTATGCAATCCTAACCCTTGCTTCAAATGTGGATATAAACATTCTGGCCTGTTATAATTAACTGCTGTCACATAATAGAAAGGGACATATCTTGACCAGGTGCTACCTTATATTATTTTTTGTTTGTTTGTTTGATTGTTTGATTTCAGCGAGGTGCGAAGAAAATTCCGTATGTATTGATGGAAGTTCTGGGCGCCATGTTCCATACTTCAATCTGCGGTGCAATGGAATAGCTGGCTTTTACTGTTTTTGCATGAGTGGTTATGAAGGGGACAGATTTAAATGCACCAGTAAGCATTATAAATGCTTCAGATTATTTATAGGGTTTGAAATTTGGAAGTATAAAATAAATAATTAAAGCTCAAGCAATTTTTTCATTTACTCATCTTAAATAAACAGTTAATTTATCATCTTATTCAATTTTATGTCATACCTTGACTAAATCTTAATGGCATCATAGTTGTAACTTTGATTACTAATTTATTTGACATGTTGTGCAATGATTAGTGGTTTTCTTTATAGCTGAAAACCTGAATTGTTGTTTTCTTTGCTGTTATCAATACTAAAAATAAAACGCTTAAGGATAATTGTCAAAATTCCATCATGAAATTTGGACTAGGGAGTCATACCTTTTAGGGGAGTCAGATTTTCATGGTACACCGCCAGATGACACTGGTTGGGGGTTACCCATGTGTACTGCCAGTGCCTATGCTGGTGGTACAATTAATTCAAATACTTAAATTCCATATACATAAGCTACAAATGTGAACTGTAAGAGCATGCCTACCATGCAATTGTTTTTGCAAATTTTATTTTTAGGCCTCTGCAATCCTTACCCTTGCCTCAATGGAGGGACTTGCACAAAGTCACCTGAACTAGGTTTCCATTGCGCTTGCACCCATCCTTATTTTGGACAATACTGCACTGTAGGTAAGATTATAAATACTTGGATAACAGAAATGGTTCAAAGTAAAACCTGAATTGTCTTCTTTGCCGTTATCTATACTAAATATAAAACGCTTAAGGATAATTGTCAAAATTCCATCATGGAATTTGGACTGGGAAGTCAAGATTTTCATGGTACACCGGCAGATGACACGTGTTGAGCGTTACCCATGTGTACTGCCAGTGCCTATGCTGGTGGTACAATTATTTTATATAATAAATACCTAAATTCCATATGCATTGGCTACAAATGTGAACTGAAGGAGCATGTCTCATATGCAATTGTTTTTGCAAATTTTATTTTTAGGCCCCTGCAATCCTAACCCTTGCCTCAATGGTGGGACTTGCACAAAGTCACCTGAAAGAGGTTTCCATTGCGCTTGCACCCATCATTATTCTGGACAACATTGCAATGTAGGTAAGGTTATAAAGACTTAGATAACAGAAATGGTTCAAAGTTAATATGCAGAAATATGAAGTAATAACAATCGTTACATTTTTGCCTAATTTGCTTCAAAATGTGGAAATAAACACTTTGGCCTGTTATAACTAACTGCTGTCACATCAAAATACATAAGGGTGAATTGGAAGTGACAACATCTTCTCCTTAATATAAATTCAAATCTGTGCATTTAAACCTGCACATCACTTGACTGGATGGCCTTGTGGTCAAAGTGTCCGTCTTCAGAACAGTAGAACATGGGTTTGACCCTATCCCAGGACATAGTAGTCCTTTATAAATAGTACCTGCTGTCTCCCTGCTTGACACTCGGCACTTAGCTAAAGCCTCGGTCACAACCAGCCGTACGGGCTCTTACGGGCTGTTTGCGTCCAAATTTTGCGCAAGACAAACTCAAGCAATGAGTACAATTTCCACGGCCATCGCTCCTTGCAATTAGTGCCCCTGCTTGAAAGGAACTCCCATGTGGCACTTGCGACTCGCAAGGCAGATTTTCCTCTACCTCTACAACCTCCACGGCCTACGCAACACCCAAAAATCGCAGGGGACGTACGATCCTGAAATTCATGCGTCCGGTTGTGACCGAGGATTAAGTAGGGGTTGAAACAGGGTTAATTTTCTGGTGTGACAGTGAGAGACACTGTTCATGTATTAGCTCTTAGCGACTAATACGACAGCCAGGGTGTCTCTTCCCCAGGGAGATGACAGCGTCACCACAAAGCATGTAAATTGACCAGATGCCCATTATTGGTTGGAACTTCATTAAAAAAAATATTATTACTTCAATTTTTTTATTACTATTATTATTATTATTATAATTATAGCAGTAAGGCATCATTCATTACTACATCATTTGGCAGACTTTAACAATAGGAGGGATGGATAAATAGGTCAATTTATGACCAGAAAATTAAAGGTGTATAAAGCTATTTTTTGACTATTATATATTATATATTTTAGGTAAATCAAATTTCAGGATCTAGCATAAATGAAACCTTTCTGACTATCAAAACTAAGATCCAATGAAACTATTTTCACATTCATATTTTTTTACTAACCAAGTGATTAACTTGTTTTATTCCTTACCTTGTTGACATTATTTGTTGGGGGAAATAAATTTAATAGATGGAAATTATGATATAATATTATCTATTTGAATAGTTTTGTAATCTCACATAATGTCAGCAGGTAGGTAATTTAGTGTCAAAATCATTCTAGACTTGTAAGTTTGAAAATAATAAATAAGGTGGATTTTTCTTCTTGAGAAGAACACAGAAGATAGCTTTATGTACAGACACCAGTATGTCAATATCTCTGGGGTAGCGCCAACACTCGCCAATTTAGCCAAATGCTAAAACTGACTGAAATTGGCTAAACAAAATAGGGTTGATTTGACTTATTTTAGTCAAATTTAAACCATTTGGTCATAAAAGTGATGAAAAAGTAGTATTTTGGCTAAAGGAAAAAAATTGCTAGCGCCACCCCAGTATCTGTACATGAAAATCTTTATTTCTATTTCAATCACACTTAAGTCATAACAACACAAATGATGATAACAGAAAGGGACATATCTTGACCAGGTGCTAACTTATATTACTTTTTGTTTGTTTGTTTGTTTGTTTGTTTGTTTTCAGCGAGGTGTGGGAAAAATGCTATATGTATTCATCGAAGCTCTGGGCTCCATGTTCCACAGTTCAATCTGCGGTGCGATAGAAAAGGTGGCTTTTACTGTTTTTGCATCAATGGTTATGCAGGGGACGGAGTTAAATGCACCAGTAAGCATTATTAATGCTTCAGATTATATATAGGGTTTTAAACCTGGGAGTATAAAATAAATAATTAAAGCTCAGGCAATTTTTTCATTTACTTACTTTAAACAAATGGTTAATTTTATTGTCTTATTCCATTTAATGTCATAACTTGACTAAATCTTAATGGCATCATAATTGTAACTTTGATTACTACTTTATTTGACATGTTGTGCAATGATTGGTTTTCTTTATAGCTGAAAACCTGAATTGTTGTTTTCTTTGCTGTTATCAATACTAAAAATCGAACTCTTAAGGATAATTGTGCGCAGCTATTTTATTTTTCATACTCCTAAGATATAAAGCATTTCACTGAATGCACTTAAATGTGATCATGCTCTTTGTAAAATATTTTTCTTTTTTACAGATAGTGGCAAATATATCTCCCAAAATAAAGCAATATAATGAAAAATCTGCTAAAGAAGACATCTATTTGAAGCAACCAGAATTCACCATTATCTAAGATTTACAGACGGACATTAGATTTATTCAGAGACGTACTGCTGTTAAAGGGATAATAACTCTTCGATTTGGCCAAAAAATGAATTTTCCTGGAGTAAACAACAATTTTCCTATACATACCAATGGTTAATGAATCCATTTTTACATTTTAAGTTAGTCCCTGGTTTTTTTCTAAAAAGTTTGGTTTTTTGTTAAAATCTCTTAAGAGATTTTAACAGAGTATAGCCATCAATGGAGGTCACGTGGTCTAAAGACAATCTCAGATATCAGAACAATAGCTATAACTGCCGTTTTTGTGGCAAAACAGAATATCAGGGGCAGATCCAGAGATATTTTCTGACAGCCTTCCAAATTATCTTTGTTGATCCATCCTCCATTTTTGACAGTCTTCTAACAGAAAAAATAAGATACCCGTCAATATAAACTTGAAAAGCTGACGGCCTAAAGACGGCCTAAATCCGCCCCTGAATACGGTATATTTCTATGGGTTATTCACAATGTTTTTATTGTGAAATATAGATCTCATACGAAGAGTTTTTATCCCTTTAAAATCATATTGGTTCCACATTGTGGTTCTGAAATATTTACAATGGTCAAGATGGCCCAACCGTGCTGACCCCTACTGACGAGTTTACTGTTGACCCCTACTGAATTGTGTTTAGTGCTGACCCCTATTGATGTGTTTAAGAGTGATGGTGGGATATCCCAAATGGTGGATATACTTACTCTCTCATGGACGTCATCCAGCTTCTCGTAGGAGGTGACAAATGCATGGGCATGTGTTCCCTTTACAGGTATGTCAAAGAGCTTTCCCGCCAGGACGTTGCTTGTGCCATCAAATCCTTAAATGAGAAGATCGATCAACTGAGTGAATATGCATAAGGGGGAATTCTAAATTTTAAGTTTGTTTGATAATTTAAGAAAGAACAAAGACACTTCCATAGGTATTACATTTCTATGTGTGAATGTTAATTATGTTTTAGTACACCTATAAAAAGAATACAAACACTAAATTAAGGCATATAAAAAATTTATACATTTACTGTTCTAAAAAGTAACCTGTAACCAAAATTATCAAAATCAAAGAACTATGCCCGAAAGCCCAAGCAAATTTTATGGAACCCATATTCCAGGTGCATTTCATTTTGGTATCAGTTCACATATGTCAGATAATATCTTTAAAATAAAAAACACTGTTTGTGTGCAAATAAATCAGCTTGAAATTCTTGTTTTTTGTCAATTTTTTATCAAGAATTTAAATCAGTTTTACAGTGTTCACTTTAATTTTGAACAAATTCAACAGAGCAGCACAAAACTTTTATTACACCAACAGAGGGCAGCATATTAGGATAATAAATAAATAAATAAATAAATACAACACAGTTATGAAGTCTCACAATCTTTCTCACTTTAAAATAAAAACATATATAGAAGCCTGAGCTACCAAAATCACAAAACAAGATGAAGGGCATGACAGTGAAGGACTTACAGAATCTACGACCACTGCAACACAAAACCTTGTTTTTTCCACACAATGAAATCACGTGATAAACATAATCTTGCTGTCAAAAAAAATCAGGCACATAATATTAAGACATATTCATTAAAAATACATGAAGCAGATCCAGACATGTTTTGAAAGAAGTTGGAAGGGATTCAGGCACAGATAATAAACATTACAGTAGTAATTACTGTTCTTTTACGTGTGTACAATTTAGAATAATAATAATAATAAACATAGAAAAAGTTCATTGCTTATAGATTTTTTTCCCACTGAAATAAAGTGAAAAGTAACTGTGGTCCATATTTCAAAAATGGGTATTTTGCAAAATAATAATAATAAACAGGGTTCTCCCCAGGATTTGAAAATAGCCCTTATTTTTTTTTTACGCGAGAGTACCGAAGCTCGCGAAGCGAGGCACAAAGGGGGCGGGGGGAGTCCAGGGATGTGCCCTCCGGAGGAAAAACTTTCATTATTTCATGCAAAAAGGGTGCAATCCCATGCAATCTGAAGCTGTCATTAAATCGTTACGACATAGCCCACTTGCAGGACCAAATTTTGCGGGAAAATCAGGGCTAGACACTAACTTTTATGAGTACCTGTCCGAATTTCAATCCAACCTGTCCAACAAAACTAATATTTTTTCTATTCATACCATTGAACTTTGTAAATAAATATGTGTAGTCATACATTTAATGCAATTATTGCCAAGACATTAAATTAAATGAGCCGGAAAATGCACCTTAAAGTGGATTTATTTTCAGATAAAAAGTTGTTTTTTCATACTTGTGAACTCCTGAAGATTTAATCTTGCATATAAGTCTGATTTAACATTATAAAGTTTCAATCAGGGCTTCTCCTAGGATTTTGGGTACAGGGTCTGCTAATTGTAAATCTGCAATTTGATAACAAATTCACATGAAGTTTAACCAAAGCAAAATATAAATACCCTGAGTGGCAGGTGGGGAGGGGGTACTGTTAGATTAATTTTATTAAAATATTCAAAAGTTCAATGAAAAATTAAAGAATATTCATCTTATAATACTTTACTTATATTTATGTTAACAATTTAACTTTTTAGGGGTTATCTTGTGTTTGATTTTCTTAAATATATGAGTTAAATAAAATCAGTATAAAAAAGTTCCCCTTTTTATTTAAATTCTCATATTTGTTATTACTAATTTCTTCCTTACATCAATACCACACTGGTATATGACAGCAATGTTAATTTATCATATTCCAGCACTAAATTTTTAACTGTAAATAATATAGGTGATGATAAAGTCATTAAAGAAAACATCATACAAAATTTCAGGTTATATTTTGGCAAATAAACAATATTTCAACAAGATCTTCAGTCCCAAAGATTTCACGTTCTGTAGTGAGTAGATAGCATACAACGTATTTGATTGACAGGCAGTATGTTGCCTGGACAACGAACTAGATATAGCCAGTTCATCTAGTCCAATCTGGCTTTGTAACCAGCATAGTACTTGTGTTGTTTCTGTAACGGTCTTTCTCTCTAGAGCACGTAGATTTTTAACCAAATAAATATTCAGTAGTGAGCCTGTTATGTGAATAAATTTTGTCTGATGAAGTTCTGGAGGGTGTTCACTTTCATAACTTGGCGGTAAGTTTGCTCAGACTTCGTTTTGTGACTGCACGTGTTTTGTGCCAAAAGTAGGTCATTCTTTTCAGTACCGTGTAGGAAGAGACAAAAAGACGTTAGTATGCATTAAAAATGATTTTTTAAAAGATTTTTGCTCCAAATTTCTCATAAACCATGACCTGTCTGTCGGAAAGCCAACCCTGCAACTTCACCTGTCCGAGCTGAATTTTTACCTGTCCCGGACAGGCGCTAATGTATTAAATAGCGTTGCATCTTTTCTGACATTTTCTCTTGCCGCATGGATACATTTATTTATAAATGATCACGACTGCTACTATTCTTCAGTCAAAATAACATGAAGGATTGACTATTTATTATATTTCTCCAAAAATATAGATAAAGCAAACAAATCTCACAGAATTACATTGATGACGAAACTAATAAGCGGATGTTGATATTCGAAACTTGTCAGTACGCAGGTCCCGCGCCCTCAACATAAGATGTTATACTTGTATTACTGCGCCAGGCAGAATAAAAATAAACAACTTAACGCGCACACAAGAGATCCTAGTACGTACACAGTCGTTTTTATTTTACGGTTTACGTCGCGACTGTCAGGAATAAAGGCATTAAAGGCATTGGTCACACACACACACTCTTAAAGGGTATCGGAGTTCAAAGAAGCGTATCGGCAAAAAAAGAAGCGTATCGGCAAAAAAAATAGCGTATCGGGGCCGATACGCTATAAAGGCCTGGGGAGAACCCTGAAAAATACAAATGTTAAACATTTTTTAAAACGTAAAACATGAAACATTATCTGGATCCACCTCAACTAAAACACCTGACCAATGGAGCAGAAAGAGAAGAAAAGCAGCTTGCCGCAGCAGCAATGATTTCAGTACGATTTCTACACAGTTTTCATCCAAAATACAGGGAGATCCAAACACTTCAAAATCTAACCTTTCATTTATTGCAATTAAAAAAATATTTAAGGGAAAACTATGAGTGCTCTTCATATCTGATTCTCTGCTTTTATATTGTTGAATTTGGAAAAAATATTAATGTTTATATAAAAAAGAAAAGGAAAACTGTTTGTTTCACAATATAAATGTAATAAGTTTCTAAATAATTAATAGAAAATAGAGAATTTCAAAACTGCAGCAAAGGGCAGCACAGATCACTTATTTTTCCATAATAATTTGGACCTCCCTGTACAACGATAATCACAACAGAGATGGGGAAAACAACATCAAAATTTTGCTACCCTCTGTAGGTATCCCATAGAGTTTACAAGCCAGTACATTTGTTGTGCCATCAAATCCTACAAAGACAAAATGGTCCATCAACTGATTGCACAGTTTCAAAGATTACGTAGTAGGCATATGCTTGATTGGCAGTGTGTTAGGTGTGACAGTGTGTTTGTTATGGCAGTGTGTTAGATGTGACAGTGTGTTTGTTATGGCAGTGTGTTAGATGTGACAGTGTGTTTGTTATGGCAGTGTGTTAGGTGTGCCAGAGCATTCGGAATGACAGTGTTTAAGGTGTGAATTGTGTCTTAGACCCCATTCCCAGAGATTAGATCGATCCAACTAGATCGACCTAACTCCCTGGGGGTTCACGCTAAATAACTGTCAGCCGAGCAGGCACGAAAGTTAATTACCCCCTTACAGCTTGTAGTAGGCGGGACGGACATTTAAGCCGGATTATCTGACAGTAATCTAGTGAGACTCCCCACGGGCATAGATCGATCTAAAATCTATGGGAATGCGCCCTTAGTGACATAACAGTATGTTATGTGTGAGGTGTTGTATGACAGTGTATTAGTTATATAACTGTGTGTTATATAACACACAGTTATATAACTAATATATATATATAACTGTGTGTTAGGTGTGTCTTGTGTTAGGTAAATAAAACACTGTGTGTTGAAGTAGGGTTTCTTATATAACAGTGCAGTGGTTGCAGGTTAGTACAGTGGGGAATTTCTATACGTCAGTCAGTACACTGTCTCTGGACTACGAGGGGAAAGTCGTGTTTAAATCAGGTCTAAATGAGTCAGAGTCTAAACAACCCAAATGATGTCACCAGGTGACCAGATCACACTGGGGACCCACAATAACATATCAATAATAAAAATCCCAATCCCATGTTTTCTCAGCAATCTGGTTGCACGGTTTCATCAATTAAGTCTAGGTACTAGTGAGTCAAAGTTGCTCCGGACGTGAGTATCACATCAAGCTTATGATATTTAACATTTTAAGCGATCAAATGGCAAACTCTGCATTGTAATGCCACGATTAAATCTAATGTTTGGCCAAGTCTCTTTTTTTTTTGTCCGTGTAAATGGGGTTGAAACAGAACATAACATTTGACTATTTTTAAACGTATAAATGGGGAAAAATGTGTAACACATTTTGTCATTTATTTTCATATTAACAGGAAGAGAATTGTATAGAACTTTTGCATCTTTTTGCCAGTGTAAAAAAAAAAAATAATAAAAAAAAAAATAATAATAAAATAAATAAAAAAATAAAGATTAAAACCTACCTCCAATGTAACAGTACCGAGAAGCAGACAGCCCTCCATCAGGACCTTGTGCTCTGCGTAAGCCAAACTCTAACAGCTGCTTGTCTTGGCCTGCGGCTAGGCGAAACCTGGCAGCATTTGTGGCAACTAGACTGTAGAAATACAAGTTCGTTAGTTGATTAATTTGGTAATTCTAATTGACAGTATTTGTTCCCTTGTCACACACTAATTAAGTAAATATAAATTCTTTATGATGCGCACAGACACCTTCATGTACTGATGCAGATGTCAAAATATATCTGTGAGAGTCATAAAAAAATTAGTTTGTGACAAAAGAACAAATACTACCAACAGACTATGGAAATAAAAACAAAGCCACTATGGTCATAATTATAAATGCCATTTGTAGCATTATCATTAGTAAACTAAGAAAACGGATCAGGAGATTAATGAAAAATTCAGACTGATCAAACTGCAATTTCTTGGATTTGATCTTACACAGTTGTTCAGCTATTTGCTCAATGTGCATTCAATTTAATATGCTTATTCATCTCAGAAACAGAGGTATATAAACACAACTAAAAGAAAACAGAACAAACAAATTTTATCTATTTCTTAAATGTACATTAACTTGAATGTTTTTCATTTATAAATACCACTAAGATATTTAGTATTCCAGTCGACAAACCTAGCATAATTGACTAAGTTGAGCAATGTGGTCTCCAGGAGCTGTACAACAGGAAGAGGACCCTCCAGGCGTATAATGGGAACTCTGGGAAACACCACCGACCCCTCGTCCACGGCGTAGACTATGACGTCCTTCGCTGTAAGGTTATGCAGGAATTCAAAGAATTCTTCTTCTGTGGTGGGAGGTAGAATCGTCCTCAGGTACTCGATGTCTTGATGAAATAGTAAGGAATATTGAATTAAAATATTAAAATTTAATTAAAAATAAAAATTAAACTCTAGGAAATATCAACAGTAATTATTCATATCTGAGGGGTTTCACCTTTTTACGGTCTGAACTGAGTAAGGGTGCTTTCCCAGAGATTTAGATAGACCTAACTCCCTGGGGGTTCACGCTAAATTGCAGTCAGCCGAGCGGGCACCATAGTTAATTACCCTCTTACAGCTTTTAGTAGGCGGGACAGACGCTTAAGCCGGCCAAGCTGACAGTAATCTAGTGAGACTCCCAACAGGGATAGATCGATCTAAAAATCTATGGAAATGGGGTGTAAGATTAGTAGCTTTGCAGAGCATGATGTAGACACAGAAAACATGGTATTGGGACATTCTCAAACGATGATAGGATACCGATAAAAATCAATTCAAAATATTATTGAACTATTGCCCTGCTATCACAACATTAACACCCCAGGTTCTGGGATCAATTGATTTTATCACACACGGTCTTACTTCAACGGCACAACAACAACTCTTATTCCAATAACAGAAATGCATTAGCTAACACCAAGAAAATCAATTCTCCATACTGTGTCTTTCTAGACGTACGCTTCCTCAACGAGAAATGCCAAATACACATTTATTCTGCAGCAGGGAATTCAAATACTTATGATATATTTCATGACGGAAAAAATCAATATAAATATAGAGTAAATTGTAATGAAGTATCCTTTAATATGTGACACATCTACCATACATAATTATAATAATCATGCAATAATTAAGCATTTCTATAATTTGGATGAATAAATTCCATTTACATTAATAATGTTCAAGTGTACTAAAATAATTTATGTATGTTATCCCCTTCTGCTTTTGACAATACTCCATCTTAAAATATGCACTTAAGCTTGACTAGTAGCAATATCTTATGGTGAAACGTGTACATTTCAAAGGTTAAATCATTAACCTAATGTCACGTATTTTAGCCTGTTAGAAGGTGGAATATTATGGAAACATCTCTTGCCCTTGTTCAGGTTTCCATCATAGTGGAGCATCAAAGAAATTTGGAAAAGGATAAAATTGGGTTTATTTTTTTCAGAGCTGATTTGATCAAGGATGCGACTGCCATTTAAACCCCCTTTACACTTGACGGTGTCCTCTCTGCATCCTTTGTGCAACCATGAAACTGGCCTCGCTGTGGTCGTAAAAAGGAGGCACAGGCATTGCTCTGGTTGCAAAATGAATGCTCAATGATCAGCAAGTTGTCAGCATGCAAAGTATTATTAGTTTTTTTTTTACTCTCAAACAGGGCTGTACTACAGGATGCATAAAGGACGCCGTCCAGAGTAAAGGGGGGCTTTAGTGATCTAGTCGGCAAATATGGACTCAGTCCAGAGGGCTGCCTAAACTAATAACACCTTTGGCTCCCAAAAAGTTTGAACATGCCAATAGTAGGAAAATTCTCATCTCTGAATAATGACACTCTTTTTGCACTTTTTAATAGGATTTGCTTTAAAATCATTATAAGAAAATGCTATTGCTAGTGGCCTGATGCTAATGGGAAAGAATTTTTACAATTTGGGTGTGTTGAGCATCAGTTTTAATACTAGTATTCTATTTTAATAAATAATATGATTCACCTGATGTTAGCATGGCAGCCAAGAGTCTCTTCATACACTAGAAAATTTATGGTCTTCTTAAGAGCTTAATAATTTAAACACCATGCACTATCAATGCCGGCTGTATCCTTTACCTCAACCTTGCTGGAGGAAGATGAACAGAACACAAAAGCTTGGCATTGGACAACCCTCATAATCATGTATGCTTAATCTTTCAATCTCTCCAACCTAGTCTTAGAGAAGTGCAGTAAATGTTAAGCACATTATAAACACTGACGTTTTAATTTTTAAATTAGTTTACGTGAAAGTTCAAATTTTGATTTTGAATTACTTATTTATTATTATTATTATTATTATTATTATTATTATTTTATTTTTTTGTTAAATTTTAAACTGTTTGTTGATTTTGTCTAAAATTTTGGTTTGGCCAAATTTATCAAGATATGTTGCCAAAAGATATTAGTCCGAAATCCAAAAGTAAACCCAGCATGCCCAAAATATAGGCAAATGCATTAAATGAAGATAACGATTAATGAAATAAAAAGAGAGAAAGCACTTGCAATAATGATGGTATTGTACCTTTTACCAATTTTTATCGATTTTGTTCAAAGTTTGGGTTTGGCCACATTTATTCATGCATTTGACTAAAAGGCATTTCTAATAGTTCACCCAGTAAGCCAAAAAATATGTTCAAAAATAAAGAGGAACAAAGAGAATGTTGGGGAAAAAAAAAGAGTTAGAAAACATATTCCATTATGATGGTATTGTTAAATAATTTTGTGCATGTATGACTGGCATAATTATGATCCCTAACAATGCATACACACAGTCTAATTTGTCTAAGTGTAATGTTGTTTTGTTATTTAGTGTTTACTTATTCATTTATCCAGCTAACTTTTGTCTTTTCTTTTTTTGCAGATTTTAATCAAAATTTTGGTTTGGCAAATATGCTACATTAAGCCCATAGAGCCAAATGCAGGTATCTGTGTAAATGCCAGATGTCATAAAAGCAGAATTATCATAATAATTTTTAAAAAAAACTTATTAGATTGTGCATAACGGTAGTGTAAAACAACAATTCTGCTGTAAGCCCATACAATGAAATGCTGGCAGTATGATTTCAGAGAGTGCTAAAAAAATGAAACACTTATAACATTCTGTATTTACATGGGTGAAAGCTGTAAAAATTGAAAATCCTGAAAACATAGCTTGCAATTTCTCAAACAATTTAGACGAGATGAAAATAATTTGGAAAACTTTCAACCATGTGTTTGCTTACATAAAAACAAAAACCAACAAAATAATAATACAATAAAATAAAATATTTTTAACATGCAAACTGCTTTCCTCCCTTCGACTTCTTAACATATACCATCACTTTTTTTTAATAACTCACATATTCTTCTTACCATCTGTTGTATAATGGAAATGTTCCAGAAACTTGATACACTCCTCTAACCCAGCAAATATTGTGAATTCTCCTCGGAAAGGATTTCTTCTGAAGAAAAGGTCGAACACCGCCGTGTCTTCATATTTCTGGCTTTTCCAGTAGGCGTATGCCATTGTGATTTGGTATAAATCTGTAAGGATAAGAACACACACAAAAAAAAACTTTAAAGGTGTTCACAAAGCAGCCTTACAAGTGTATAAAATATCACATGATTGTGTACTTACTTTATTGTATTAAGTAAGGTAACAATTATTAAAGTGGTACAAATATATCATGTTCTGTTAATCATTATTTAATATTATCCTTATAGTATACATATAATTTATACTAATCCTCGTAGATTAGTGAGCCAGTAAATGGTAAACCATGTACACATTAAGTGCTCATTAAACATTATTATTATTTGTTAAAAGTTCATAAAACGTGCAAAAAATTCCTTCTTTACTTTCCTCTCAGTTGTGTGTGGAAAGCTCTCCCACTATTAATGATTCATAGAATCAAAAGAGACAATCAGAGTTGAGACTGCTATTTAGTGAAAAAGTTGGAAAATATGGCATGGAGTCCAAGGGGCTGCCTAGGCCAGTGGAAATTTTGGCTCCCAAAACATCTGAAATCTGCTGATAATCGGAAAAATCTCATCCCTGCAATCATAAGGCCCAGGCTTAACAGAAGCTACTGTACATTGGATAATGGATCATTTGTAAAAAGTCAAAAGAAGAAGATCATTATATCTGTGTAGATCTGTTTGACTGCATGAGCCGCAGATAATAACTGCTAGGTCATGTCTGGCAAGCTTGTGACATCAGTTGCACATGCACTTGGAAGACGATTCATCACTATCTGTACTATACACCGCTCTCTTACTTTTACTGGTGTGGCTTGAACCAGTACATAAAAGAAAGGCATTTAAAAAAAAGGTAGCTCAGTTATCTTTTATATCAATTACTAGTAAGCAATGGGTCACCACCAAAATCTTATTGATTCTAAGTTGGACCATTTCTGGGTGATCCTGCAGAATCTTATCAAAATATGTTCCTTTACTGTTAAATAAGGCTTTTACCCAATGGAGCATTCAGATAAACCCATCATACTAGCTGGATCAATCCAACTTTATGGGAGATTCTCCCCAAATTCAATCACTAATCAGCTGAAATGTTTGAACCAATTAACTAACTAGGGAGGCATGCCAGACAATGAAGCTTATAACACTTAATGCACTTAACCAAATATCCTTTGCAGAGCTGGAACAATCCAGCAGGTATGATGTCAAAATCTGAATGCTGTCTAACAAACCAAAAGAGCCCAAAAGAGAACTCTGGTATTTGATGGTGTTGTAAAAGATTCATGAGAGAAAGTGGGCTGACAAACACTAAGAAATGTATGGCTACCCTGTGAAATGTGAAAAAATTGGCAACTTTGTAGTCTTACCTCACAGTCTCACCCCCCCCCCCCCCCCTACACACACACACACACACCATGACCACCAACACACACCATGCGCATGTATTACTACTACACACATTTGGTTTAAATCTTTTTTCCCCACAGTGAGTCAGTCTTTTTTCACTGCTTCTTTTTATCATAAATAGCGTGCCTCAGTACTTGAGAAATGACCTCTGTGTAAGGATCACATACAATGGATACGAAACAGAAAGTGAAAATAAACTGAATGGGAAATTCACAGAAATGTGACATGGCTCGCTACAATTTTTACAATTTGCAACCCCTGGAATGAATTGAAAGAGAGTCATGGCTTAAAATTACCGGTGAGTAAAGGCTGTATGACGCCATTTTGACCGTGCTTGGAGAGTTTGGTTGACAACGGCACTCCTTTTTCGGGGGCCTCCATCTTTGCTTCTTTTCGTTTCTATGGTTAACCTGCAGCGGCTGCCAGGATGCCCTTGTGCTTGTCGTTCCTTTCGGATTTGCGGAAATACCCGAAGTAGGAAAACTAGGTCATCACTTATTTCCGGAATCGAAATTATTTTTTTACAAACATATTTTCTACACGATTAGTAAATTATTTACAGAGGAAAACTATTAGTATCCCTGAAACATGATTGAAAGATTGAATTTTGAGGTTTTTGAAAAAAATATATTACCTGTTTGTAGTGACCTTGAGGGCAAGTGACCTTCTGTATAAGATGTAAACATGGCGGACGACGACGACACCGACGGCAGACCAGCTGTCGAAGAGATTCAGCCGATGGCAGAGGACAAACCAAACTATTCCACACAAAATTACAGGTACAGACTTAAAGATGACTCCTTGGCGATTGTTTTGTTGCCAGACAATCACTGATTTCCTTTCAGATTTCAGTCGAATTCGAACTGAAATCCGGTGTCGCGGTGACCGAAACTTGCGGGCAATTTTGACCGAGTTTTGACAAGTAGCATTAGCAACCGCATAGTCAGGTAGTCCTTGTGTTAACCGCAAATTTTCATCCTGACAGTTGAATTCATTTATACAATATGTTCATTTAGATAATATGACATCAGTATAGGAAATGTTGAAAAGGGGTTAAATTAAAATTTTCACTTGTAGATATTTTTGAACGATTTTTTTACATTTTGAGACGTACGTGTCTACAGTACGTGTTACTAATAGTGGCTCGACTCTGGCAAAGTAAACATTTGTATGTTTGTTTTTAATTAACATCTAATGAATGGTCAGCTGAGCTTTCTGTTTTACTTTCGTGCAGAAAGACTCCTGTGATTGAGATCAATTTATAAGTGATCAATACAAGACTGTTGGCTGGGTCAAGTTGACCTTACTGTTTGCATGTTTGATTGTTTTTTTTTTTTAAACTATTTTGAAACTGTTGCCACCATTTTTTTTATTTTATAAAACTCTTATTAAAATAATAATTTGACTGAATGGTTAGACACCTTCAAGCATTACCAAGATCAATACATTGACCAATCATGTAGGATTTATTGCTTAGGTCAGGCTTTTTCTCTTTATTTGTTTGTTTGTTTGTTTTTACCTTTTGGCAACATGTACCATTGAGTATCCTTGTTTTTACAAATTGCTTGTTAAAGTGATGGGAGGGGGGGGGGGGTTAGATGACATGATATCCACACAGCCCATTCGACCAGTCAACTCACCTTGATATAAAGTCATAAATCATGTCAAGTAGGAATAATACAGATCTGTTTATAAACTACCACATTATAGTACCATAAAACCACTCAAATGGAACCGTTGAATAAACCTGTCTGTCTGAAATAATTGCTTGTATGTGGCTGGTTGGTTAAGGAGACCTGTTGATGTCAACCTAAAATAGGTAAACTGACATTACCAAATTTATAACTCATAGGTGGTCCCCTAAAGAGCCCCCACTACACTTTGTATTTTTAATCTTTTGTTTGTCCAACAGGTACCTTGGTGACATTAAAGGGATAATAACTCTTCGCTTCAGCAAAAAAAAAAAAAAGGGTTTTCCTGGAGTAAACAACAATTTTCCCATACTTACCAATGGTTAATGAATCCATTTTTACATTCAGAGTAAGTCCCTGGTTTTTTTCTAAAAAGTTTGGTTTTTTGTTAAAATCTCTTAAGAGATTTTAACAGTGTAGCCATCAATGGAGGTCACGTGGTCTAAAGACAAGCTCAGATATCAGAATAATAGCTATAACTGCCTTTTGGTAAAATAAAATATTATATTTCTATGAGTTTTTCACAATGTTTTTATTGTGAAATATAGATCTCATATGAAGAGTTATTATCCCTTTAATTTAAGGTACATTTTTGTTCAGTTGTTTAATAAGAATACTAAATTCCTCCATTCCAAGAAAATGTCAGTGTACCTAACATTATTATTAAAATCACTGCCATAAAATAAATAAAATGAAACTAACAAAAATCAAGCTTAACTATCTCTTTTGATTACCATTTCAATCAACAGAAAACTTACCTCATGAAAAACAACATACAATTTCAAGGTATTACAAATAGCCATGTAATGGGCCCTACGCATATATACTTATCTGTGTTTGNTACATCCCTGGGGCCCTTTTAAATATGTCCTCATATTTACCATGAAATCACCGTCACTAAGTGGGAGTTTGCTTAAGGCCAATATCTTGTACATAAATTCAATATTTAATGATAAGCATCAGTAAGGATATTATATTTAAAAGCAGTATGGAATAATGATAATACTAGTATGTATATTACAATACTTCACATTTTGAAGGAAAGATATTGAATAAATTTAGTATTATGCAATATTATTGAAGCATTTACGGGTGCATATAACAAATAAAACATATGTATCATTACTATTACAATAATTACATGTAATATTACATTCATGAAAAATTGGAAAACAGTTATATAGCACATATCTATATTTACACATTACAAGCTTTAGGTATACATTGCATTTAACATTTGTATGTATCCATTCCATATGTCTAAATAAACTTCTCTACAATTATATACATGTACCAATACTGAAATGGTATAGTGGGAACCTCTTTGTCCAGCTATCCCTTGTAATTTATTGTAAATGCACAGCAACAATATCAATCAATTCAAGCATTTTGATATGTTTTGGATAAACTTTTTAACTTATTCTTATTTGTCTCCCATTTTGGAGATATTTACTCTGAGCCACTGTTGTGAGGTGTGATTGTCATTGGAGTTATGAAACCATGATGTTCTACAAAGAAATGTTTATGAAAGAGTGTTTAAGTAACTTTTCAAAGGAACCAGGCAACATGAGACTAATTGACACTGATATGTGAGGGCCATGGGTAAACTTCATTGGTTTTCTCATCTGTAATGTGAATGTGTTCCATTCTAAAAGAACTGTGGGCAAGACTATTTTTGGAACTTTCTAATCATAAATGGAAGAACTGATCTTTTATGCTTTTTATTTGGCAAGATCCTTTTGATTCTTTCCAGTTGTTGTGCAATGTTCTTATTGTTTCTATAAATTTCCTTTTTATTCTTCTAAACATTTATCTACATCTATGCGTTTGACATTGTGACAGATTGTAATGAGGTTGAACTAATACACATGGTAACTGATTATGTAACCAATAATCTGTAGCAACCCTTACATTCTATTTTTCTTCTATAAGAACCCCATACTTTACCCAATGTACTGTTTCAGCTTTCACTGGCGTTAATGTTGCAAATATGGTGATGCCTATTAGTATATACAGCAGCCTAAAAATTGCATGCTCTTGGGTCTGGGTTGACTGTGTCTTTTCCTTGCAAAAACATCCTTTGGTACCAGAAGAAAGTTGTGTGAAATGACAGAGTTTTGCCGCCTACATCGACATTGGTGCCTGCACCTTTGTGAGTATTTGGCTAAAGAATGAAAGACAGGAGGGTATAGATGGTACCTTAGTTTGTTAATGCGTGGTTAGGTTACAGTCTTGGGGTTTGTACAACATGCACTTTGTAACTTTAAGATTCTATCTAGTCTTTGTAATTCTTCTATCTGCCAATAACCATAGTAATTTCTCCTTCTCTGTACCTGCCCTATTTACTTGTGTGTACAGATGTAGCTTCTACTTCTTTAACCTGACAACTGCTGGTCGTTTCCTTACTTTGCCCTTGAAAGTTTTGGTATTGTGAAACTCTCTTTTCATTTGTCCTGGTACCATTTCTTCATGTACCCATTCTGTCCTACTTATATCCTTAAATTTTACTCTATAGATATGGCCCGTTTTGTAGTGACTGCACTCAAGAATTTTTTCTATTTGTTTCACATTTCTGTTCTGTTCTTGTGGTTGATTTGTAACATTTGGTTGGTTTTCTTGGTTTCTTATTGTTTGTCTTTCCTCAGGTTCATGGTATGGTTTTAGTCTGTTAGCATGCACAGGACCTTTTTGTTTGTTGTTATCACATCTTCGGAGAAGGAAGTTTGTAGGTCCTGTTTTTCTGAGAATCCTGTAAGGTCCTGTATACTCTTTGTGCAGCTTCTTTTTCAGTCCTACTGGAACTGCCGTGTTGTGTAACAGCACTAAGTCTCCTACTCCAAATTTTGGTTCTTCAGCTCTTTTATCATGCCGTTTTCTGTTGGCTTCACTGGCTTGCAGTTTGTTCTTTTCTGCTACTTCTCTGCCCCATTCTAGTGTTTCTAAATGTTCTGCCACATACTCTTTAATGGAACTTGGCAGTTTATCTCTAGGTGCCATTTTCAAATCAAATGGTGTCCTCATTTCACGTCCATAGAGCAAGAAATATGGGGAGAAGCCTGTGGCTGCTCCAGGTGTTTTGCGATAAGCCATTAGGATGGACGGGAGAACTTTTGGCCAGTTGGTTTGTTTCTTGTCTGCATATGCTCTAAGAGTTTGTCCAATGAAACCATTTGTTCTTTCACAGACAGCATTTGTTTGAGGATGGTAACTACTAGTGAAAACCTGCTTGACTTGGAAAAGTTCAGAAATAGCTTGTACCAGCTTTGATCTGAAATTTTGACCTCTATCTGAAACAAGGGAGCGTGGTGCACCATATCGAGTGAAGATATGAGTATACAGAACTTCTGCAACTTCTTTGGCATTTTGAGTATACAAAGGAAATGCTTCTGGGTATTTTGAAAATGATTCAACTACTAGCAAGATATACTGGTAACCTTCTTTTGTTTTCGTCAAGGGTCCAAGTATGTCTATGTGCCATCTCTCCATGACATCTGAGACAGGTAGAGGCTGCATAGGTGCTGGGCGAGCATGGTAATGTCTTTTAGACCTTTGACAGGTGTCACATGACTGAATGTAATTTTGGATGTCTTTGTACATTCCTGGCCAGTAGTAATGCAATCTGATTGTGTCAAGAGTCCTGTCAAAACCTTGATGAGCTCCGCCTGCTGGTGTATCATGGTATGCTTGTAGAAGTTCTTTTCGATAACCTGGAGGCACTACAAGTAGTTGTTTTGTTCTTCCTTCATTGTTCTTTCTTTCATTTCTGGGTTTGTACAAGTAATGAAGCACACCTCCTTCATCTAGCATGAATTTGTTTTTGTGGAATTCTTGTTGGGCTGAATGAGGGAACTTGTTTGATTTGATATTTTCTATTATTTCTCTAATATCTGAGCACTGATACTGTGCCTTTTTAAGGGCGCCATCTATTTGAGCTATAACATAAGGGGCTTCTGTCTGATATATAAATGTTATTTCATGTAAATCTTTAAGAATTTTGCTTGTTTCTACGGTAACAATGTCTGCCTTGTGGAATTTGTCCTCAATGTCTTGTTCTTCTGGGTTTTCTGGATAAGTTTGCCTTGAAAGACAGTCGGCAGGATTTGTAGCGCCCTTTGTATAAACAACTTCAAAGTCAAAATCTTGAAGATAGATAGACCATCTCTGGAGCCTTTGGTTGGATGACTTCTTACTATTTAACCACTTTAATGGTTGGTGATCTGTGTAAACTTCAAATTTCTTGTTTGCAAGAAAATGTTCATATGCTTTTATACCTTCAACTAGAGCAAGGCATTCTAATTCCGAAGGGGAAAGGAAGCGCTGCTGCTCCAGTCTACTCAAGGCTCTTCCTCCATATGCAATGGCATGCTCCTTATTATGTTCATCTTTCTGGCTAAGCATATACCCAATTGCTGTGCCTGAGGCATCGGTTGTCAGTTTAAAAGTTTTCGAAACATCCGGAAATGCCAAAATTGGAGTAGTTGTTAAAGCTCTCTTCAGGTGTTGGAATGCCTTCTCACACTCACTTGTCCATTCAAACTTTTGGTCTTTTCGGGTTAAAACGTGCAGAGGTGTTGCAATTTTAGCATAGTCTTTGACAAATTTTCGGTAATAGTTTGTGAGTCCTAAGAAACTGCGTACCTGTGAGACTGTTTTGGGGGTTGAAAAAGACTTAACTGCCTCGATTTTTTGTTGGTCAACTTGTATTCCTTCTTTTGATAAAACATGGCCTAAAAAGTGGATTTTCTTTGAGGCAAATTTGCATTTTGCAGGTTTAAGAGTTAGATTTGCTGCTTGAAGCTTTTGGAAGACAAGTTCTAAATGGTGCAAATGTTGGTC
>NW_019773626.1:211885-227854 GCF_001039355.2 Lingula anatina | reverse complement strand
TTTTGTTGAGGCAGTAAAAAAATGCACATTCTTGTTAGGTAGTGCAGAAAGCGATGTGGGTATTTTGATACTGCAGGAGTTGATTGTATACGCGAGATTGGTATTTTTGTCGCCTTTTCATTTTGATTTCATAAAATGCCACTGTCACCGCGACTGTCTCACAGGCAACCAAACACCATAGCTGAAACGGTAGCTAATGCCTCTGAAAAATAAGAACCAATTCTGTTAATTTTCATTGATTTGTTCAAAAATTCATGAAATCAATAGTCTTTCCCCAAGACAAATGAGACAATCTATTTGATGGTCAGGCATCAAGCAAACCTAGCAGATCAGACGTTTTATAGTAAGTTTTGATCGGAGTAAAGAGTCCAAGGTCATTTAATAAATGGGGACCGTACTAGTAATTGACTGAATAGCAGTGTCTGTTTATACTTTATCTTACCTTGATAGGACTGTATGCATAGCTCATTGACTGGTAGCGTGTCATGAAGCACGTTTGGCCGTCTTTAATTGCTCCATTAGGCATGTAGCCTGTTGTTTTGGTGGTAGAAAGTAATAATGTGTCAAAAATGTTGTCTTGCTTAAGGTTTGGAAGGAATGTTTTGACATTATGTTACACCTGTTAATGGTTATTTTGATGGCAGATTATGACTTTTGCAATAACAAAATCAAACCCAGAAGTTTTACTCTGTCTGTGGTCCAATTTTATATGTTTGTTCAAAAGTGTTCTTCGGAAAAAAATGCTGAGTCACTGTGCCTGGTCAGATAGTCTTTGAAGTGAAAAGTTACAGGTAGATGTTGTTTGAGCTTTTGGAAATGATTTTCTTTTGTAAGATTATAAAATGCATTAGAGGGATTTTGTGCGTGTGTCAAAAGAGCTTCCTTTGTGATTTGCTAAGGCATCAAATGCTATACAACATTTCAAACACGTAAGTTGAAAAAACATACTTAGTTCAAAAACAAACATGGGGGAGGTTCAAATACTAGTAATTGCAAGTATGCCTGATGTGTTTGTATATATAGCTTTTAGAGTAAATGTAAAAGGAAAAATCGATTTTATGTAATATGAGTAAAATAATGAGTATGCTACCCAAATCCCTTTTAGTGGAGTATTTTATACCAGTCATCCCCCCCCCCTCTAAAAAAATTATAATAATAAAAAAAAAAACAGCTCAGCCATGTGCCTTAGTAGTAAAATAAAGTGACATCATTAGGCTAGATAAGAAATGGAATTACTTCATCTTCTCTTTATTGCTTTTTGTTAATTTTTTTTATGTGATAGATAATTGACATTATTAGAAAGAACAGACCTTCCAGTTTTTCTGCATCATGTTTAATGTCAGTGAAATTCAATCTGACTCATGGCATGATTTGAAGGATTTCATGATGAAGATTTCAAGCAAAAAAAAAAAAATAATAATAATTATTATTATAATAAATAAAAAATCAGTGACATATACCAGTAAGACCCAAAACAGAATACTAGTACTGACATTCAAGGAAAAGAAAAGCTAAATAGAGTATATATACGAAAGCAATCAGATAAATCATTGGGGAACAAAAAGAGGGAACTTGCTGTTTTCGATCAAGGGAAAATGCCAAATCAAACTGAACTAAATGTCAAAATGGTATATGAAAAAGATCAGTTGCAGATTTGAAGGGAAGAACAACAAAACCAGATTAACATGAAAAGGGAATCTTGGAATCATGTACATTTCTGAATGTTTCAGATTGACTCATATATTGGGCTGTCCCACCTTAAAAAGATGGTGAAATTTAAGTACTATTTACTAGACCCCCCCCCCCCCCACACACACACCAAAAAAAAAAAATAATAATAAATGATGTGTTACAGGCAGCTGTATCTAACAGTAGCCAATGTGTTTTGGACTCCCTATTTCAATTTTATTTTGGACTTTTATTTTTATCAGAATTTTATTGATAAAGCTAATAGAGCTTAGACAGCCTGTCTCAGCAAGAACATGAATTAGGACTCCCTGTTTCCAAATCGTGGCTGAATCAGCTGTGTTTCAGAGTCGCCTATTTCAATTTTAATCAGCCAATTTTTATTCAGAATTTCATTATGCAGCCTATGGAGCCTAGACGGCCTGTCTCAGTAAGAAAATAATTTGGACTCCCTATTTCAAAATGGTGGTTACGTAACCCCCCCCCTGGTTACCAGTTAAACAGAAGCTATTGTAGAATAAATTCAAGAAAATAGATTTGAGTGTTTGCAATTACTCTGTCTGTAATCCTCAGAGCTAACTGGTCTACACAATGGATGGCCAGGGATTGGGGTAATACAAACGGTACCTCCAAATTGCATTTGCCCTCCCTGGGGTAGTGCTAACATTCGCCAACTTAGCCAAATGCTAAAACTGACTTAGTTATGTTGGCTTAACAAAACTGGGTTGATTTGACTTGTTTCAGTCAAATTTAAACCATTTTGTGAAAGAAGTAATGAAAAAGTAGTGATTTGGCTAAGTGAAAAAACTTGCTACGGCTACCCCAGCAACCCCCTCCCACTGTCTTATATAGTGATTATAAAAGTAAAATCACTATATATTGGTCAGCGGAGTGGGTAATTGTAAGGGATAACTCAGTGTGGCCAGTATGGTAAATTGCACTCAGAACTTTATTTTCTTATCTAATTTTAAAATACCCTTTTCATGTTGACGTGCAATATACTTTTATGTTTCGTGCCATTATGAGAGTTTGACAACTTTAGTGGCTGTTAGGTAAGAGTGTCGCCTAAATGCAGCCCTGCAAACTCAACGCAACGGTTAACAGGATCAGTTTTCATTGCTACATAGGGACTTGTGAAAATATGTGACCACCCCCCCTACAGGGGCGGATCCAAAGCTTTTTTTCTGACAGTCTTCCAGATTATTTTTTGCTGATCCACCCTCCATTTTTGACCATCTTCGGACAGAAAAAATTAGATACCAATCAATGTAAACTTGAATATCTGATCATCTTCTAGAAGACCCAGATGACAGCCTCAATCCACCCCTGCCCTGGAGGATTTACATGTTAAGACCAGTCAAGCCTCTTAGACCCCATTCCCAGAGATTAGATCGATCCAACAAGATCGACCTAACTCCCTGGGGGTTAACACTAAATAGCTGTCAGCCGAGCGGGTACTAAAGTTAATTACCCCTTACAGCTTGTAGTAGGCGAGAGCAACATTTAAGCCAGATTTTCTTACAGTAATCTAGAGAGACTCCACACGGGGATAGATCGATCTAAAATCTATGGGAATACGCCCTTAGGTACAGAAAACACTTTTTTCGTGTAACACTATTTTGAATTTTTCATTTATTACCTATCTTTACTATTATCCCATGTGTGTGTGTGTGTGTGTATATTTAGTAGTTAGAGAACCTTAAGTGTAAAAACATTTCTGTGCTCATTGAAATTGTTATTAAATTATGAAAAGGACGAAAACTCTACCGCAAGGTGTTAAAACAGTGCTGTTCGCAGCTTCAGTTATCTTGTGTATTGCCCCTCATTTCCTGTCTCCCCCAAGTACAGTATACACACAGTGCTAACAAAATTTATTTACTTTGCACTTTAACTAATCATCCACTCCCACATATAACAAGGTAACCAGCTGTTACTATTACGACATGTGCAATGAAGTAGTTGTTTTACTCGGATGATTACCTCACACACTTGGCAAGGGCTTTTTGTATTGTATTTTGCAGTGATAGAGACAATATTGTGCAGTAAGGCCAGCCTCTCTCTATTGGTGCATTTCCAGTTTGGTTAGGATGTCTTAACTTGTTCCTAGTATCTGAGTGGCTCTTTTCACATATATATATATTTCAACCTAAGCCTGAAAATTGGTTGAAATTATTAGAATGTATATTAATTATTAAGATTTCTAATCAGTGATAGAAATGGTTACTAGTACTGTATGTGCAGTATGGCCAGTGGTGGATTTCCTGCCTGGTTAGGACAGTTTAACTTGCTCCCAGTATTAGGTGCCAGATTAACAAATGAACTTTAGCCTGATAATTGGACTCAGTTATTGAACTATAAATTTTTGATCAGCTTTGAACTGTGATAAATCAGCAGTATGTTTAGTCATGCAAGATAAAAACATACAAATAAATTTTTAAATACTGGTTACTAGAAAGGTTGCCGTAGTGAGATTTTCTGACTAATTGGTACTTAGTAGATACCCAACTTTTTGGGAACCAAAAATATCATTTTTGAGTTTGATAAAAAGGGCCTCCTGGACCCCAATGCCATGTTTTCAGACTTTTTCATTTAATATTCCATCCCTGGATGTGGCATTATTTTTTCAGACCAATTCTAACTTTAGTAGATTTAATTTATCTTGAAATCAAGTAGACTATATATATATATTTGCCTTAAAGCTTAGACCAATCATTATGGTAGACCAGAGTTGTTCAGACTTAGGGTACATTCAGAACAAGTTGATCCGTGGACTAACAGATCCTCGGATCAAATATGGCGCCACCCACTTGAAAGCATGCTGAGATTTAATTGCTCTGCCCCTGCTGGGATGGTGCGCGTGGGAGGCAGGAATCCATTGTCAAGTGTGCGTCATATTTGATAAATCATATGCATTCTAGTTAGTTCATGGACCAACTTTATTGTGAATACTCTCCTAGATTTGTCCTCCTATTCCATTTATTCAAATTTTGTTTGCAGGGCTGTCACAGACTTGAGTAAACTGTAAAATGCTTTAATTATTAAAAAATTGGCCAGCAGGTTCAGGAGAAGTTCAAAGCTATATCATAAAAAATGCAGTATATTGAAAGGACTAACTTTGACTTCATAATAGGATGAAAGTGCAGATCAATTCTTTATCAAGCATGGGCTTTAGAATAATTATTGTTAGTGCAGTTGTGATGTACCTTTTAATGCTGATTGGTATTTTCACATATGCAGACATTAAAGGGATAATAACTCTTTGTTTTGGCCAAAAAATGAATTTTCCTGGAGTAAACAACAATTTTCCCATACTTACCAATGGTTAATGAATCCATTTTTACATTCACACTTAGTCCCTGTTTTTTTATTTTTTTTTCTAAAAAGTTTTTTTTTTTTTTTTTGGTTAAAATCTCTTTTACTTGTGGTAAAACAGAATATATTATATTTCTATGAGTTGTTCACAATGTTTTTATTGTGAAATATAGATCTCTTACGAAGAGCTATTATCCCTTTAAAGTCTGTATATATATATATTCCCATCACCTGAGATTGTTTGCATCACCATAGCTGATGCTGGAACCGTGCACTTTTTTTTTTTTTACTTTAAATAATATCTGGAAAGCAACAATGCCATTTTTGCTTTCCACTCATATGAATACCTCATTATAGTGCCCTAAAATGCTGTTATATGGGTGCTATCTAATTATGCTTTACATTCTGTGAGTTGATATATTATTTTTTGATAATTTTGGCACTTAGAACAATGTATTATCTGGGGGAACTAAATGTTTAAGATAAAACCTGCTGGTGTTAATTGTTGACCTAAAATACCAATCAGGTTCTAAAGTTAGCATGATTTGATTATGCCTGTATATATGTTTCCTTTTTTTTTTCTATTTCAGTACTTATAATTTTGAGCTGATTTAAAATTGATATATTTTCATCCATTTCAGCTTTGATCGATGGGTGCTGGTTCACTTCTTTACAATATTCAGCTTTAGTTTCCTACTGGGCATCATTATTATACACTCAAGTCTGCTGTGGCACAGATATCAGGTAAGTGTGGGGCATTAATGTGGACAACTGGGCATAAATGAATGAAATTGGGAATAAATGCCTAGGAATGGGCATAAACTAGTGGAAGAAGGGCGAGGGAAAATAAATAACATGACATGTAATTATAAACAAAGGAATTCAAGTACAAGTATTTCATCGTGTCTCATCTTAGGTAAGGTGGTGATGTTATTGAACAGAATGGGGCATAACTGACTAAAGGTGTGCAAAATAGCAAAAGATAGGAATAAAAGTTTCCCAATGGGTAGTGATCATAGCTCTGCCTATGAAATTTGATATTCAAATATTAAAAGATGATCATAAAGATTTAATAAGGGATAAAATATTTAAACCTTTCTAGCAAGATAACCATGGTGACATTCACAACAGCAAACGAACTAGTCCGTTGATCAGATATGGCCGACCCACGTGAATGCTTGTTGCCCATCCCCACAGGGAATCTCATAAGTGTCTTTTAGGATATTAGATGGCAAGCTTTTAAGTGGGTTGCCTTATTTGATCAGTAGACTAGTTAGAGGCCATTCAGAACAGAAGATCCCAGGATCTACTGATCCACGGATCAAATATGGCAGACCCTACATGAAAGAAAAGATAATTTAATCCACTGATGGGCTCCCCGCCTCCACACGTGCTGTCGTTGCAGGGGGCTAGCAATTAAACCTCAGAGTCTTGATAACCTCAGAAACCATTTAATGGTGCATGGGGAGGCGGGAAGACCATCAAAGGATTAGTCAGCTCTCTTTAAAATAGGGTCCGCCATATTTGATCCATGGATCAGTAGATCCTTGGATCTTCTGTTCTGAACGGCCTCTTAGTCTGCTGCTGTGAATGCAGTCTATGGTATATACCATTTTGATTTCTTATCATTTGATTAAATAAATTATATATTATTTTATTAACTTTTTCAGTCTGTTTCCAACAGCCAGGACAATAACGAGTTTGTATCTTCGCTGCTTGATGAATATTATGGAAAAGAATACGGCAAACACACACAGACATTTGAACTGAAAGTGAACACATCAGTATTCATGTCCTGATAGAACTTACAAAATGAAGAGAAAAAAAAAAAAGAATAGTGGTAATGGGACATTCTTATTTATGCCCGAAACATAATATACTTGTATGAAATCTTCTCTATGTGGGGCAGCATTATAATGCAAACACTATGCCCCAAGTTATGAACACAGAAAAAAAAGAGGTCCACTCGTGGAGGGAATCTTTAAGAAAGCCTGATGGTTGATTTGAACCTTGAGCTGTAGGTCAGAGTTTATACAGATTCTGAAGACTGAGGTTTTTAAGCTGGACCTGCAGTGTAAAAGGGACTTTAAATCCATCCCAGTATATGGGTATGAGCTTTACTGCTATGCCAAGGATGTTAAAAAATAAGACATAACAAGGTTGAAGCTGTTTTTTAAAAATTAATGAAGCAAATTGTCATGTTACCTAAAAGGCTTTGTTCATCTGCAAAGGAAATTGAAAACAACAGGAAAATCTTCAGTTAATGCCTGTAAGGGAAAAAGGATTCTGTGATGGAGGCTTAAATGATGTAGACAAGGTCTAAAATGACAAGAAGCAAGGGCTTAAATGGAATGAGGACTTCTGCCGTGACATGAAATAAGGATTTGAGTGGGGTGATATTCTATTATAACAGGAGATGGAAGACATGACGCGCAGTAAATCGAAAGAGATAGCCCAGGGCAAAACAAAACTTTGATGTTATCGGCAGTGGGCTTCAATTTCAACAGGAAAAGGCTGTGAAGACATAAAGGCCAGAAATATCAAAACTACACATAAAGTATTGTGGAGATGAAGATAAATTTAAACTATGGGGGTTACTGTATTAGAAAATGGAGTCTTAGACCTTTTCTGCATTGAGCAGTACAGTTTTCTGTACCAAACGAAATTTACTAGTTCCAACAAGTCTGCCCCCAAATGTACCAATCAAAACTAATTTGGTTAACTGACCATGTCAAGCGCTGGGGCCTTTTTTTTTGGTGACTTAGGCAGCATTCACAACAGCAGACTAATGGATCCGCGGATCAAATATGGTCGACCTACTTGGATGATCATCGCGTAATCCCCACGGGGAGTCCATTCAGTGTCTATTAGCAGATTATGCAGCAATTTTTTTAGTGGGTTGCCATATTTGATCAGCAGATCTGTTAGTCAGCTGTTGAGAATGCTGCATTTTCTTATGTACTATCCAGGTTATAATGTTATCAGTCTTTCAGACTGGCGTGATACAGAAAACTGAATTGCTGGATGTGAAAAAAACAGGACTAAATTATGTGAAGTACAGGGACCTATTTCACAGTGCTTGCTAAATATCTTTTTTTTTTTTTTAATGTGCAGATAGGTTTGGCAAATGGCACTGTTATGACAATACTTCGCCAGCACTGGCTTTGTGAAACCTGGCCAAAGTTTCCAACTCAGAGTTCCTTTTAATCCCTATGAAGCAGCAATGTTATTTGTGATACAATATGTACATATTAACGAAATGTCCTATTTATTTTCAGACTATGTTTATTTTTCTTGGGCCTATACTAAGGAACGTACTATACCATATTACTTACAGGGTGATTTTTGCTTTGCTTTTGGGCGATATGTATCTGAAGCTTAAAAAATTTCAAAATTGAAGTTTGTAACTGAGAATATCAGAAGTAAGAATGACTTGCTCTGAATATTTGAAAGTTCCAAGTCTCATTCTCCTCAAGAGGTGATGATACTATCACTGTTGCTATGTAAATGGCATTGTTGCTATAAGCTAACAATACTGTTGCTAGGTTACAGGTGCTGTTGCTAGGTAACTGGTCAATGTTGCTATGTTACCAGTGTGTTTGCTTGGCTTTTTGCACTATACTGCTTTATTATGAGTGATCTCAATTTTTTAATCATGATGCATTTTGATAATGCAGATTCCCAAAGGAAGAAAAAAAAAGAATCACAAAGAAATCATCATGGTGTTCAATCACCGTTACAAATTCTTTACTTGACACTCTTTGTAAGAGTAAGGTAATAAATCCCTTTCCCAAATTTTCCAGCTTTTTGAAAAAGCATTATGAAATGATTGTTTCTTGACTGGTAAAAAGAAAAAAAAATGCTTGAAAATTCCAAGCATTAAAAAGCTTGGGTCTGGGCTGACATTTTTACACAAACAGCTCCCCAGCTCGTAACCGTGGGTGCGCGAAAAAACTTAACTGGCAGCAGTTAGTGTAGACGTGTAATATAGATTTGAAAACATGTAAATAAGGGAGAAGCAAGCATTTATGTTCACGAAGACAGCTGAGTTTGTATTTAAAGGACAGAATATAGGGTTTGTTTGTTACATATTTAAACGGAAGCATGCAAGGAGTTATAAGTAGGATGGGGTTTTCATTGACAGATATTGCTGTGAGCGTTGAAGTTGTGACTTATAAAACGGAAAGTATGTCCATTTTTTGTTGTATTAATTGGAAGTTTGAAATTAGTGTAGAATTTTAAATGATCGGTTTATATTGATACACCCAAAATTTGTGTCTTTTAAGTTGAATGAAATCCAGACTAGGATAGTTGTGTGAAAGGTATTATGTGTTTAAAAGGAAATTAAAATAGAATAAAATTGAAGTGAGGGGTAGGTGAATTCAGGTACAAAGTTTTAATGATTAGAAAAAAATATATATGGAGTGGTTATAAAAATGAGGTTTATATTTCGCACAAAAGTCCCACCAAAAGTTATGTATTTTCATGGATAACGTGATTTGTTAATTAAAATTTTAAGTTTGGGACTTCTTTTTATCCACCAGATATTTTCAAAAGAGTGGCTAGAGCATCAAAAAGGAAAAAAAATTAAAAGTGGCAATTAAAAAAATCAGACCCCTAGGTATGTACATAGTAAATAAATTAAAGTTTAAAATAAAGGTCAACTTTTTTAGAGCAAGACAGGTTTGGTAGCTTTTCTGTGATGCTGATTAAAAATAACACAGAAAAATGTTAGAAAGCCCTGCTTGATGAGGCTAATTATATTTAATTAGACTTGAATGTTATGATAATAAATGTATTGTTTTTTAAGCAACTGATAAGAAAAAAAGGGGTGATGGAAATCATTTCATGTGCTTGTAAACCTTAAGTAACTAGCATAGGCCTTTGAGTGTTAGAAACCTATATACATAGTTTTAGGGAAAAAAATCAGTGGTTACATGTCATCTCTATTAATTCACAGTTGTGTTCAATTGGAGGCACATTTACACACAATGTGTGGTTCCGGTTGCGATCCAGGGGATACAAAGGACAATTCAAAGGTGTACAATTCAATTTGTATGGAAAAGTGTATTGCACAGAAGTGCGAACATTGTTTCAAACAGTGTGTGTAAATGATCCTTATGGTGATTATTAATATTAAGAACTAATAACCATCATTATTAGAATTAGTGTATTGTAAATTTTGAGTCTGCTGAAAAGTGCAATTAGGGGAAGTTGTACTATAACTGATTGAATGCACATATTACTATTTAGACAGATAATAATATTGTCTATATATTTTTAGATTACTTAGTCCCTTATTTATATCACTTTATTAATTTATTTTATTATTTATTTATTTATATTTATTATTATTATTATTATTTTTTTTTATCCCATACCAGTTGGGTTCCTGTGACCTTTTAGTATGGGATCCATGGCACTGAGGGAATTTGGAAAGTCACCATTATGACTTTGAATTTCGGGTGCGATTCCATTTATATATATATATATCCGAGTTATTTGAAGGAAGGTATACATGCAAATTCACAAAGCTTATGAGTAACATGCATCCAATGATGAATCTGGACTTTACTTTTACAGTGGAGTGGAGGGGGAGGGAGGTGGGGGGGGGGGGGNGATGGGCAGTTTTATTCTCCATGATATGTAGTTGCACAGGGTTTGAAAAAGAGTGCTTTGTTTTGTTTTGTTTCGCTCATTATACCAATTGATTTATTTAATAACTGATTTATTTGATTTTTTAAATAATTTTTTGGGGGTGGGGCACATGCTGATTCTGCCATTCTGTGTGATTATATGTTAAAAGATAATACATAAGGATATACATATGTTCATGCACTTCTGTACTCTAATGCATTATGATGTAATGATAATAGTGTATGTATTTATGACTATATTGTGTGTGCTTTCATTACCACTTAACTCGGCTAACTTAAGGTTACAATTGTGGATGTAAAGAAAATCAAAATGTAAGATCGCAGGTTCTTGAGTTTTTTGCTTTATTGGGGTAATGCTTGCATGTTCGTTTTTGCATTACTGTCTGCAAGTCAAATAATCTGGTAGAAGAAAATGAGAAAACATGATATTGCAGAAAAAAAGGGAAAAAAAAAACAATTAAGTTGACTTGGTTGGAAAGTTTGTTTTGATTCAACTGAGAAAAAAGATGCAGCACTGTATTTTAAGCAATTAATGCCTGCTGGTGCTTTTATTATAGTATTACTATAATGTATGGAATGTACACAGAACCGGTGTTAGCATTTTAACAAGTTTTTCTGTCGCCCCCAAAAAGGAAAAAAAAAAAATAGAAATAATTCTAGACACATATTAGTCAGGCTGTTATCTTCTAATTGTTTTGTAATCAGCGGAGAGAATTTGCGAGTTATTTTAATATTTAATTCAAGAAGATTTTGTGGGTGTTTGATTAGTCTTAGATTCGCAGAGACCAAAATATTTGTACATTTAAGAAATGGAGACAGAAAGCTAATTGAACAGGTGTCAAAATGTGATGTGATTCTAAACCCCTCCATATAAAAAAAGAATAAATTAATTTTACATAATTTTACTGTGTTGTGTTCAAGTAATCAAATAAATATTATTTGATACTTACATACATTGTTATATTTATTTTCAACCCCTTTATATGATCAGCTGGTTAACTTATTTGAATGATTCTTTAGAAATGAAAAGTTTGAGATCATCTGCTTGATTGCGATTGGCAGAAAGTTCCTTTTCATTCGTTTATTGTTTACAGTGCATGTTAGACATTTTGTGAAGAAAAAGATTAATATTCCCAGAAATTCCAACTATTTTCCTTTAATATGGCATCCAAAAGTGGAGGAAATTCAAAACTGAAAACCTGCTTTCAAGTTAGAAATATCGAATTTCTTTCTGTTACCAATGAAACTCACCATAGTCCATCTGCATTATAGGAGTGTTGTTTAAAAAACAAAAATCTAAAAATAAAAAAGGAGTGTTAAATAGTAATTTTGTCAATAAATAAATAAATAAATAGATAAAAATAATATTAAAAAAAGTTTTCATTGTTGAGGTCAGTTTCACATCCCAGCACATTGTGACAGGAGAGACGTCACACCTATCACAATCTAGAGACAACTTCCACAGCTGGATTTTTGCATGAAACAATATATATTTATCATAACAGTGCAATGCGCCTATAATTATATAAAAAAAGTAAAAAAAGCAGAAACTGCTCAACAGAGGATATTTTCATTGCAGTTGATCCTTTTGGGGCTTAATTGATTTTATTTGTATCAGATGATGCTTCAAGTTTAGAAGCTAAGAGTACTGAACCTAAGAACGTTGTTCTGAATTATTACTATAACTGATGACTATTTACTTCTGCAGTTGTAAATCACTCTATGTTGTTATAATTAATTAAGCTGTAAACTAAAAACCATTTAAAAAATACTTTTTAGAGCACAGTTGGGATTTGGCTTTGTCTTTTTGTAAAGGATTTCTATATTATGTATAGTAGGCAAATTTATTAACCAACCGTCCACTTTTAAGTTAACTTCTATCAGTTTATGAATTTTTGGCACTTAAAGTCAAAATGCTATAAGACTTCAATGTCTGTTTGAAAAAAAAAAAATGCATAAAATCACAAACTAACAATGCAAAGGACTTTGTCACAATAATATTTATTTTGAGCACTAAAAATAAGATCACAAAGCTGGTTTGGAAAATGATATAATTGAAATACAGGGGTTGAGGCTAAGACACTGTGGAAAGAAAGCAAAACACCATGAGGTAATTTTGTCATACAGACTTGGTGTAATGAGGAAAAGAGGCGGTGCTTACAACATGTCAAAAAACATAAGGTGTCACAAAAGGGGTGTGCCATCACCAAATTTGGCAAAAAGAGGGTGTGGCTTCAAGTAATAATTTGATTGGCATATCATTCAGATCATTTCACTGGTATCATGAGAAAAAGGTGTTTGCAGCATGTCAAATGAGACATGATATGTCATAAAAGGGGCGTGGCAACATCAAAAATGGCAAAAAAAGAGGGTGTGGCTTAAAGTCAGGTAATTTGATTGGCATCCCTGGCACTTATCAATGCATAGTTGTCACTGAGACAAAAAATCACTGCATAGGTTCAATCACAAATAGCCATTTGATATACTTTTGACACCACAAGTACATAAATAGCTTTGTCATTCACCTTATACGTATCTTGAGCAAAAAGGAAAAGAGGCAATTGGCAGAATAATGAGCAAATGTATATATCACTAGTATTTCTTTTACTATTTTAACTTTAAAGAAAATAGACCCTGATTAGCTAAAAGAAGACATGTGCTTTGTATTATCAAAGTGTTGGTAATATATCCAGTATTGCATTGTTAAGATTTTCTTCTTCACTAAACAAGACCTTAAACCTATGCACAGCATTTCATCCCTCAGTTAGTGCTCTCTTTACTCTTTTTACTCTCATAATGATTTCAACTTAAACTACCCACCTAATACTGAAATTGAGTTCAAAATAATCAGAGCTACATACTGCAACTTAAACTAGTAGAGAGTCAACTAACATTTTAATCTAATAATGTGACAACTTGTACTGTAACACTACAAAAGTCATACAAAAAATACTTGAGCAAATTGCATACAGAAGAACGTCTCAAAAATACTGAGCAAATTAATACAGTGGAATGCACACACGGGGACTCATGCACGCACACACACTCTTGAGTGAATGACAAAGCAGGTGAAAATGCGTGCATAAACAAGACGTAGATTGCACATCCGAAGGGACATTGTTTTAAATGAATGTACATATCAATATTGTATTATATTATGCTTTTCACAGCTGTTTTTCCTTTGCAGTATTATCATATTATGCAGCAACTGTAACCGCGAACATGTAACCATTTTCAAACTATCATATCTCAGTCATTTTCCCCTCAAAATTCTGCTGAACAGTAAGTTAACTATTAACTGAAATTCAGCCTGAGTTTTTTTTTTTTTTTAACAGCTGAGATATACTTCCAATTATTGACTTCAAACAGCACTGACAAAAACATGACATATATCTTCCACAATTTCCAAATAATACAATGGACATATTCAAAGTCCATGACAACAAAATTCTGCATTTGCAGTGAAACCCAAATTTTCAAAATTTTCACAAAGGTAATCTGGATTTTCTTCATCACATGATCACAGTTCAAACAAGATGAGCAAGTCTCTTGAGAAAAATGAATAAATGCTGTTTTAATCAAAGACCATCATTCTTGACTCAATATGTACGTATTTTGCTATTTTTAACAAAAAAAAAAAAAAAAAAAAAAAAGCAATAGTCTTCCATTAAGACAGCATTTTTTCATTTTATCTATTTTTTTAATTAAGTCAATATTTTAGACCAGTTTCTTTTCTCTGATCTTTCGAGGAATTGGTAAAGACAGCTCACAAACTCTCGGAGTGGCATGTGCCTTTTTGGCCCCATTGGAGACTTTATAAGGATCGTAATCATCAACAATCCTCGTGCGACTCTTCGGCCGTGCCAACTGCTGCACGCGTGCAGATGCCGAGGCTTTCAAAGTGTCTTGTAAAACGGGCCACTGAACAGGCTTTTCGCCAACGAACTTCGGGTGGGGGTTTTTAGCCTCAGCCAAAACCTCCAATCGTGGTGTAGCATTTGCCTTCATGGCGGCCGCAGAAACTCGGCTTGGCCAAATGACTTTTGTCCAATCAAATCCTTCGTATTCTATAGTGTTCACATTTTTGTATGGTTTTGGCTGGGCAAGCTGTTCTAATCTGTCTGTTGGTTCTCGTTTCTTGGCTGGTTCTGGAACCACAGTATACGGAGAGCGATCGAAGGAGTAATTTGGATTCACTTTGCGATCCATGGCTAAGACCTCTATGCGTTCTGATGCTTCTGCCTTTTGTGCCCCTTTGCTGACTTGCCAAATGGGTGTTGGTCTAAAATTAAAAAAAAAAAAACAATGACATTAAAATCTGTAATGTTAACTCTTTGCAAATAATCTCCACTAAATTTTTTTTTTTTTTTGCATATTTAAGTTTTGTGATAGTTTATCCTTAACCTACTACTTTAAATTTAAAAACAAATGAAATATAACGCTATGACGCTACAAAGAGCCAACTCTCATGCATTTTTTCAGTCAAGCAGTACAATAAAAAATACTATCATGTCAATATCCATTCTGTTCAGGTTTTCATCCTCTTGAGCATTTCCTCAATTTTAACAAATGAAATGCTGCAACTGACTCCATCTTCCAATTCCTCTGTCACAAATAACAGTGTATTCCTCACAATTCCCCTGTCACATCTAACACAATTTATATAGCAATGGCCTCTCACCTGTCTCCCTTCCATCCAGGGTTCACATTCCTGTGTAGGACTAGCTGCATTTGTCGTGGAGTCAAAACTGAAAATAGGAGGTTGTAAGGAAATTAAACCCAAATCAAAATATTCCTATATGCTGTAAGAAAATTGTCCACTGTTGACTCATACAGAAAACTTTATATGAAATTCAAAGGAGAACAGTTGTAAAAAATTATTATAAAACAAACATGCAAAGGAAACCCTTTAAAAAAATCTAGTATATTCAAAGGGTGAGTCTCTTCAAAATGAGAAATTTAAATCAATTCAAATGTTGCTAACAAAAGTAATTTTCAATTAAAATCATAACACTTCTATTATAATCATTATTATTATTATATAATTATTATTGCTGTTATTATTTTTGGTTTAAGCAGATTTAACCTGAAGATAAAAAGACTTACCACAAACTGTGGTCCCATTAGGTCCTGGACCAGGTGGCCATCTGTCTATCCAATATACAGAACGCCTGGAAATACAAATTAAAACAAATATACATATGTCTAAAGCAATTACTAGTAAGAGGTTATTAGGCATCCTGTCACGGCCATCCCACAGACTGTAGGTTTTGGCACATTACTAGTACCCAACTTACTTTCTTAGTTTTTTTTT
>NW_019773626.1:199074-211279 GCF_001039355.2 Lingula anatina | reverse complement strand
TTTTTTTTTTTTTTTTAAGGCAGTTGAATTGTCAGTTATAAATCTGTACTGATAAACTGTGAGAGGTCCTAACATTTAACTATATACCCTACAGTTAGGGGCTTTCATTCTTTTTCACAAGTTCTCCAAAAGTCTGTTTCCTTTATTTAGTGGAATGAACTAATAATTGGCTGTGTTGATGGCCACTTAGGTGACTCTTTCATAAAAGCCATGCTAAAGTGCATGCATCATAGCAGACTGTCTGTGCATTGGAAAATTACACTGCTCAATGTGAAAAAAAGCCATGAAATAATCACCTAGACGCTTCCAGCTGCTTTTCCATGGTTCTTTGCAAGGAATGAATGAATTGCCTCAATCAATAATGCAGCTAGATTTATTTTTTGCCAGCAAAGTCAGACATCTAGCAAATATAATCTGTCTGAGCCACTTAAGCTTGTATGAATCCACTGGCTTTATGCAAAGCTTAATTCATCTGTTAGAATGCTTTGAAAAGCTCTTTTTTTCACAATGAAATCAGTGCCACATCCCCATGCCACTAAGAGAACAATCCAAAGTAATCTTATGATGCCACTTGTTTTGGGTAAAGCAAATTTAAAAAAATCACTTGCAATGTTGCAGAACTTTATCTCTCTGGTCCCTTGTTCTCAAAAATCTTACTAAATCTGAAGCAGACTACCAACAAATATCACCAGGGAGAGCTGAGGGGGTAAAAAAGGGGGTGCAGGAGAGCATCATCTGCTGGTTTTAAAAGTATCATTTCCCTAAAAATGATTTTTTTTTTCAAAAAATCAAAGCTTGGTGCTGTTTAATACAATGTACCACGATCAGTGTTCAATAAAATAAAAATTAAAAATATACATTTCTATACATAGAAAGGCTAGTCAAATCATTAAATCAGTGAAAATATTGGTTCCGATCTCACACCCTCACTTTGAGGCCCTCATCGCTGTGGGTCCACCAAATATCGTCCCGTCACTAAGCACCACTAGAGGGCACCAAGGACACTCCCAAGTCATTGATTTCGCATTGTGTCAAATCATTCGGCATGTGATTGCAGTTAAATAACACATGATCTAACGGTAATGTAATACGCCGCTGGGATATTGATCAATGAATTTCATAATTATTTTATTTCCTGACACCTAATATTGTGGGGGAAATCAGACGGTTGAGAAAGTAGGATAGCTAATTAAAAGTCGTGAAAAAGACGGAGACGCAATTATCTGTCATATTTGCAGAAAAGACATTGATCTTTTTGCACTGTTTTCATTTCCCTGACTTTTAATGCGTATGCGGGTGGTATCTGGGTAAGTTGATGTGAATAGAAATGAAATGTACTAATGGTGAGCAAATAAAGAAGAATCAGAAGAGACAACTGTTAAGTGGGAAATGGAACTCAGACTTATTGACCGAGCGACACCCAGCTGTATCTGGATAATATGTTGTAGGGACTCGCGTCATATCATATCTTCATTCTGCTGGTGTAAGGCCTGCAAGGCTAGCTGTGCTGAAGCAGCTTTCATGTACTAGTAACTGGTGTATAAGGCAATCCACAGAAGATTAGAAATGCACCACAGTCATTTATCCTGCACAGCTTCTTACATTTCTAGATTCAGACAATGAAGTTTCTTCAGTAATTCTATAATTGTTAATGTCAGTATGGCAGTCACTGATCTAAATGACTGATCAGAAAATACAAACAAAACATTTAAAGAAAATTATAATATCTAATCAATTTCCTGTCCTACATGAGTTTTCTTCAAATTACTTTCAAACTTATTTTGCTGTTGCTAGTTCAACAATTTGATCAACAAACTTGAAAATCTGAGTATTTATTCATTCTCAGACAGAATTGAAAGATGTCAATCACTAAAATCTTTCTTTTGTTCATTCAGATAAAACTACTTCAAATAAGTGAAAGAAAATTCTATTAGGGAACTTCAATCATGTTTGCAAACTGCCAACAAATACTGTTTATAATTTTCAAAATAAACAGCAGCAAAGAATACTTGAGGATTTTAACATGATTTGGGACTTATAACCACCAATAACTTTTCACTCTGTGTATTTTTATTGCTGCTTACAAGTGCAAGTCAAGTGCACAACTACAAACTTTTAAATATTTAATTGTTGATTTAGGGGTCATAAAAAGAGCACCATATATAATGCCAGCAATTTATGTGCAGAGAAAAGAAATTTCAAACACTTGTTGGACTGTACATGTATATCTAATGTTTGGAGTTGCCAACTCAAAAAGTTCAAAACCACAATGATCATTTCTTATTTGTCAGTTTTACTTTTATGCTTTTGATTTTTATGAAATAATATTTGACAAAAAATAACCTTTGCAGTCTTTGCAGCAGTTACAAAAAATTATTTTGTAAAATGTCCGGAAAAAGTCATGACATGTACTAGTACATATGTAGCACAAGATGGAAAAGGGTGTGTGGAAATTTTAAAAAAATAGTCATTTATTAGTGCAAGCCAGTTAAGTGCTAGATAAGTCACACATTGAGTGCCTAAAATGCGGTAATCAGTATACTGATAACACTAGTTCAAATATATATTAATGGCTACCAAATTTACTCAAGGCTGGGCATGTTCACAAACTATATATCACTCTTGTATCATTTTCCGCAAGAGACAATGACTTAAACAAATTTGCCGTTAGATGTATTACAGATATTCGATCTTCCACACTTTCAAAGCAAGATGAAATTGGTTGATAAACACACGTGTGTTTACATTGAAATCGGATAACACTGCCACACACAAATAGGCAATAATTCAGTTTGAAATTATGCATCACTTCATTTAAATTTTCGCCAAATTATCGTCTAAACGAACAAAGTAAAATGCAGTAAATCAGACGTGCAATGTTTGGTTAATCATTTTAGAGGACTTCACAGAACGTTGCTGACCAGGTATTGTTTTGTCACTGCCGAATTATACTCGACCGCCTTTTTCCACTTACCTGTCTTCAACGAAGCCGGCTGCCATCGGTTTGGGCCGGGCAAGCTCATCTACTCGCCTTATTGACGCTGAAAATACACAAGACTTATTAATTTCTGAGTGAAAGTTAGGAGAAATATGCAAAAATTCCAACACAGGAAAAATCTTCCTCACCTTCCACCGCCATGCTGGTTCTTGTTGTCATGTGGCAGAAGCTCGTTGCTAGCGTTGTCACTAGGGACTCAGTTTTATGGTAATGAGGTCGCGCGGGGCACTTTTGTGCCTCATTCACAAAAGATTACAATAAGCGCGCTTTGAGTAAACAGCGTAGTAAACACGATGGTTTTGTGGAAAAACAAATTTATAACTGACTCAAATTAGGCATGAATTTAGGTTTTGTGCATATGTGAAGCGATACAGATGGACAAGATTGATAAAATAACTGATCTCTTTGTACATTTGACAAAATGTGCCGCTCCAAAGAAATTTGCCTTTCTGGGTTTCAGCTCGGTCCATATCAAAGTAAGGGTTTAAAGAATCAATAATTGAATAAATAAACAAGAAGAAATGAAAACATTTAACACATAAGTAAGTATAGGCTAAAAGTAAAATTCAATTTCGATTCGTCAGTTTTTTCCTTTTTTTATCTCCCTTTAATTTGAATTAAAAGCAATAATTTAATTAACCCATTTTAAATTTATTTATAATTACATTGATGAACAATATTTTTAAAGTAGTATGGAAATCTGTCAAATGTGAAATACAACTTTTTTGTCTTCCGTTATGTTAATGAAATTGGCACACACGGGATTCATAATTATTATATATTTATTTATAACTATATCTTTTTTTTTTTTTTTTTCTTAAGGCATGGCATTTAACAAGATCTCAAGTTATAAAAAAAACAGAGTTACATTTGTAAACTTTGAACATAAATCTCTTTTCATAAATAAAAAGTGAAAATTTATAAAATTAACCATGCGAAGACTACATTTGATCACTTAGACTTATTATTTTTAATATTAGAAATGATCTAAGACATGAGAAAAAAATATATATATGCGCAACTCCAAGATAACCTTAAGTATACAAAGTATTGCAAAAATAAATATATATGCAGTATTGAACAGCCTGAAATGTTATCAGTAAGAACGTCAATGGCTTGATCGAAAACGAGGTCTATCAGGGGAAAGCGAGACCTTCCGTTCTCAAATGTTTGGAGATTAGAAAATTCAGCACGTGGATCGTGGATCAGTTTACACATTTGTTACTGTAAGTTTGAAGTTTACTCTTAGTTATCTGAAGTCACAGTGTCCTTCAATTTAGATAGAATTAAGATTAACGTGCTACATATTTTCGTTATCATGGTAAATAAGGTTTCGGAGAACGCACACCCTAGATAAATGGGCTATGTTGATGGCTTCCTGAAGTTTTCTCTCGATCGCTGTACCTATCTGGTTGAGTAGAAATGGTAGAATCAGTAAAGAATATGTTGAATTTTAGTTACACTTTTATATTTATCCATTATTTGTGTATTTTGAAACATGGTTTTACGAATTATCAGGGAACGACTGGAAAAAGTGGGTACTGATCTCTAACATTTTAAAAAGTTATCTCAGCTGCCCGGCAACCTGATAGTTTCAAAGATCTCTGCAGGGAAACTCACCATTAAAATCAAGCAGGCCTACGTCGTTTCAGCAGTGTGGGGGTATTGATACTTGTTTTTAGCCATCTAGTCATGTTTCACATGAAACAAATAATTTATTAGTAAATCTATCACTTAATTAGCATGAAAATTCATGAGTTAGCACTCCTGTGGAGGGTTCGAACTGACATGTACTGGCTGTCAGTAGGAGTGGTAACGCATGAATTTCCATGCTAATCTATTTCTGAACTTATGTACAGATTGTGTAGTTGATGACATGGCGTCTGACACTCCCCCTCCCTCTTAAACTCCAATCTCAGATTACATGACAAATAGGTGTGTATTCTCAGTACGTATTCTCTAGACTGCCAAAGAAGACAATCACAACAGATGATCCTGGGGTCTACTTGTACAGATCCGCAGATCAAATATGGAGGACNATTAGTCGTATTTTGCCTTCTGATCTGATAACGACGACGACTAATCGTGTTTTCATTTCGACTGATCTGATAACGATGACGACTAATCGTGTTTTGCATTTTTGTATAAACCGCCGCCCATACTCCACACACTCCTTCCTTGCAGGGATCTAGCAATTAAACCTAGAAACCATGGTTTAATTTAGTGAAAAAATATTCTTTGAAACTTTCCTTCAGGTACGAGACTTAAGACCAGAGTGATGGAGGAAAATCCATACCCCTATCTTAAGATCAGCGATTTCAGTTGCCTGGAGTCAGTTGACACTAGGAGCCTTTGTCCCAAGTGCAACAAATCCAGGAAATATTACTGTTACACATGCTTCTGCCCTGTGGAAGGATTGCAGGAATCTGTGCCAAAGGTCAAGGTAGGCTCAAGGTTAAGGTCACTTAGTTATTGATGACTAAAAGGTGTATCTTGGCTTCTAAGCTCATCCGTTGTCAGGATATGCAACATCTAGTTGAAATCGCCATAAAATAAAACATGTCATGTGGTGGATTGTCATAAGTGAAATTAAATTGCTTTTTATTAAAATGGGTTGTGTGATTTTGGATAATGTTATATTTATTCATTCACTCATCATTTTGCCATCTTTACACAAGAGACAGTTTTAAACCTTTTACAGTATATTTCTTTACACATACTCCTATTTTGTGCCTTTCAGCTCCCTCTGAAGATTGACATCATAAAACATCGGAGCGAGATCGATGGTAAAAGTACGTCGGCACATGCAGCCACCCTGGCTCCTGATCAAGTCTCAGTCTACACATACCCCTGCATTCCTGACTTCCCTGATAAGTCTAGGGTATGTGAAATTCTCTGTGAGCTGACCTCAGTTTCATAAAGAGACTTAAGTTAGAAACCAGTCTGAGCTTATATTGCTTGAAATGTCATCAGATAATGTTAGAGGTCCCAGTGTTAAAGTGTATATTGTGTTTGATCCAGTGGTTGTTTCTTTTCATTAAGATGTGAAATTTCTAACTCATTCCCATAGACACCAACTGTCTACATAGATCGATGCAACTCTGCAGGGACTCTTGCTGATGGCAACCGGCTTAACTGAAAGACGGACCTCCTCCTGGTTTGAGTAGAATACAGAAAAACTGGTTATGGTACGAGTACATTGGAAACGAGGAGGTGTGTCATTCAATTAAGCTGATTGCAATTAGCAGGAGTCCTGGCAGAGTTGGATCAATCTATGTAGGCTGGTGCCTGTATGGGAATGAGCTCTAAATCTCCAACTAGACATGCACGCAAGTAGGCAAATTGGCATGGAGCTCACACAATCTACCTTTTATACAGACTTGCAGACATAAAATTTCTGTTTTCTACTGTAGGTGGTGCTAGTATTCCCAGGAGAAGATTCGGTCACCTTGGAGCAACTTGCTAAGAAGTGCAGAGTGTTAAGGAAACAGCAAGTAGCATCTCTGCCTGGTTTTTCTGTCACAGATGCTGAGAAAAGAAACAAAGGTGACATGAAGAGTGAAAATTCGGAAATATCAAAAGACCAGGTCAAAGGTCAAGATAGTTGTGATGTTGGGCAGAATGAAGGTCCTAAGGTCAAAGGTCATCAGGAACAGACAGTGTCTGAATTGGAAGCTGTGAATGAACACAATGAAAGTTCTACAGAAAAAGACATCTCCGAAAGTTGCAAATTCAGAGATGATGACGGAGAGCCTCCTGTTAAACAGAGACGTATAAGTTCAGATGAAATAACTTCCAATGATAAGAGTATGCAGCACAATACTGAACAGTCTGTATCACAACAAACGCAATGTGTGGAGTCACAACTACCACAATCAGATCAACCAGATCTGGCGGAAGCATCTGAGAACAACGGCACCCCTCAGGCTATGACACACCCAACGGAATCTAGTGATTCACAACTAACACACTCAAATCTGGCTCAAACTAGAAGTGATGAGAAAATTGACTCTTCAGATCAATGTCAGGCAGATCAGTCCCTGAAATCGCAATCAGAACCTCACAAAACTGTAGGAAATAAAAACACTGCTGTTAAGGACCTGTCTCAACCGACGCAATCAGAGGAATCACACCTAACACAAGCAGATCCAGCCACTCCTACAGTGGAAGAAAGAAATATATATGAGGCTCCTTTTGACAGAGTGGTGTTCATAGATTGTACATGGAATCAGACCAAAAGTATCTTCTGTGATGAGAGGCTGAAAGGTAGAGTTTCTTATTTTTAAAAGGGATTACTCAATTTATTTTAGTACAAGTGAATTTTTTGAATGGGTTTGACATGTAAATTTAATTTTATTTTTTGAATAATTTATGCATTTATTACATATATCCAGGCTGACTTATGTTAAGTTGTTACATAGAAGTAGTTATTGTTTTTATCATTATTTTCCAGGTTTGCGCTGCATTGAGTTGAAGAAGCACAGGACCAAATTCTGGCGCCATCAGCGCAACAAACCTGACACATATCTCGCCACAGTAGAAGCCATCTACTACTTCCTGCGTGAATATCATGATCTCTTTGTTGATGCAGAGTACAATGGCCAATATGACAACATGCTTTTCTTCTTCGCATTTATGTATCAGAAAATCAAGAATTTATTTGATGGTGGAAAAAATCTAAAAGCGTATCAAAAACCAAATAACTAACTTAGAGTGATAACTTTATGTGGTGAGATCTCTGAAACCCTTGCCATATTCTTTAAAGTTTTCCTGTCTTGGATTTGCCCACCATGTCTTCCTGTACATTTCAGAGGAAACATCAACATCAGGTACTTTTATTTTTATGGTATTTTTTTAGGTCAGAATTGGGGAAAATAAGCTTACGTAGACATAGAAAATACTATGGCTTTGGGGCATATGGGGTGGATATAAATGGACTTTTACCTTAGAGAGATGACCCAACTGCATATAGTTGTAGTTTTTTTCTGTAGTTATTTCATACTGCAGTCTTTTACTTTCATGCACTTACATGTCTTAAAAAATTACAAAGACATCAGATAAAACTGGCCAAAGCTTTTGTTAAGCTTGGGAGACTTTTGAGTGACATACATCTGTTGCTTATATTTGTTGTGAATTAATATGTGTACTGCAGGATTTTTCTGTGACTGTTGTGTACTTACACACATTTTAATTGTAAAAGTAAAATTGCAAAGATATTATGCAGTCTATGCTAGGAATTATATTAATTCCTTGGTCTTTGTAGGTTGTACTTGTAACAAGAACTGAGAATAGTTTCACCTGTTCTCTCAGTAGATGGCTGAAATATCCAAGAGGTAGACACAACGTCGTCATTTAGACTAAATTGTAAGTCCAGTAATAGATATAAATAACTTTATTTATGTAAAATTATAAAGACATAAGAAAGTACTGGTTGAACATTTTCAATAAAATTTTGGAAACGGCTTTTGTTTCATTTTTTGAAGTTGGTACAAATAAATTTTACGATCTTGCTCATAGTACGTTATAACTCGACCTGCAGATGTCGCACATTCACCATAAAAAGATAGTTAAACAAAATTACAAATGTGTCAGAAAGTGAGAATTTATAGACGTAGAATATATGACAACCATGAGAAGCTAAAATGGACGCAGTTTCCTCTTCAACTTTCTCTTGCTGATTACGTGAAAGAAAGACTTGCCCACGAGGGACAATTTTCTGGCTTTTTCCGCAAAGAAAAATAGCCCCCGTTTCTTTCCGGTAAAATCATGGCATTAACCGTTCTCGCATTTTGTTTTTCAACGTAAAAATGATCCAGTTCCATTTTGTAATGCCTTAAGGTTTCCGATTCCCATTCCAGAGATTTAACATAGCTGCCACCGTCCTCCTCTTCATCGCTGGACATAAAGTCTTTCACAAGTATTTCTTCCACTTTCTTTTTCTCTTCCTCGCTCCAATCTATGTCCTTGAGGGCAGTTTGTCTTCTGGATAATTTCTGTAAAATTTCAAAGATGTACAAATGACATTAGTCATAAAATCAATACAAAACCTTGAAACAAAAATTAAAGCTTGTTCACCTTGGTGGTTAGGGAAGAATGTGGACATTTGAAGAAAAAAATGCGCGCATAATGGTCTTACGCTCAATGTGCCTAAAATATTTACGAAATATTATTGACGAGATCGTAACTGGCTTATTGAACAAATTTGTCACGGATATTTATTAAATCCAGAGATCATATATTTAATCGATTACTTATAAAATACTTATTAGTAATTTTAAAAAAATAACTATAAAATACTTAAGTCAAAAAAGTTCTTCATAGTTAAAATATAAAAAACAAGTAAGCCCGGATAATGTATCGTTTATTTATTATTTGAGGCTTTGATAAAAATTAAGCTAAATGAGTGTGTAAACCAAATAATTTCTCCATTGTGTAGGGCAAAATTTTATCCATATTTTTTAATTTGGTCGAGCCCAGGCAATAGAGGATACCCATACGTACCCTTTTCAGCCTTTCGTTCCTCCTAATCCGCTCCCTGTGTCTGTCTTTTGTTCCTTCATTGCTTCTCTTAAAGTCGTCTCTCAGTGAACGGTAGTAAACACGACACGCCGCTGAAATAAAAACATGAGACTTTTTCTTGAATTATAGATAGCACCATATATTGTTTCTCAGTAATCTTTTTCTACTGATTTTATTATACTAACTATAATTATATTTTTTGACAATATAGCAAAAACATCAAAGGTTGTTCATAATTTCTTCAAAACCGTGTTTTTGTCAAAATATGCGTTTTTATGAGCATACTCCGATAAAAGGTGAAATCAGTGATAAATTCATTATAATAGTAAATGAATGACCGATATCACAGCCTTCAACATAGAGGTGTAACAATCACGTTTAATAACGAGAAACGTGTAGCCTGAAACCTACCATTTATCATGGGTTCAGACCACTTGGGCGTTCCATCTTGTGAATATTTCCTCCTTATTTCTGTAACTACGGCCTCAGTGACGGCCAGGTTGGGTGGAGCAGTAAAGCTGAAAAAGTAAGATTAAAAATAGGGTTGAGTGATTTAAATTGGATCTCTTTACGTCCCTGCACCGTTAACACTCCCAGTCCCGTTAAAATAAAATTTAATTTAAAACATAATTTTAATACAAACTCCTTACTGAGAATATTGTAATTGTATTGTAATTGGCTGGGTAGAGGAGCAAGGAAGTAACGGTGCTAGATACATCGTAATTTTGCCTGGTAACGATGCGGCGACGTTGTTTCTGAGGTGTCCCCTTCTCCCTTCCAAAACAGTATTACCCCCCCCCCTCCCCCCTCCAACTGGTAAAAGCACTAAATTTTTAAAGATACATACAAAGTCAATTTTTTGTCATAAAAACCAACCAAATGCCAGCATATACTTTCAAGTAGTATAACTAAGAGAATTACCAAAAGGCATTGTTTAATTTTACCCGAAAGTGATGTCCGAAAAGATTTTTCTGCTAGCATTCTACGCTGTACGTCAAAGGGGCAGAAAAGTAGGTCACGAAAGTAGGTTAAATTGACAACCAAAAATTTAAAGAAAGGAGCAGTCTAAAGCTCTTTTATGGTTGATCGGGTGATGTATTCATTTATCCCTTCGCATGTCGAATTTATTAGAGTCGTATAAGAAACTAGTAGAAGTGGTTTATATGTGTTACTGGGAATCCACGCTCCACCGATGCTCGGTTCGTATGTACCTTTAACTGTATATACCTAAATTGCTATCTAAGAAGCAACGAGACGGGGAGTGAGTAACAGTGTTGGCAATATCGTAACTTTGCTGGGGGGAGTAACGAATCGGGAAAGTAACGATGCGCGGACGTTACTTCTAACATGCCCCCTTCTTCCCTCCAAAACAGTTTGCCCTACATGTTACAGTGAAATTGTTCTCGACACATTCTATTTCATATTTGGTTTTAAAAACATTTCGGAAAAACATCCCCCCCCCCTTTTGTGAAGCAAAATCATACATTTACTATGCAGCAAGACTGCGAGCGCACCATACCTTTGCTCAAAATTCCAGCCGACAGAGCTGTGCCTAATTATTGTCCGATAGGTGTCTCTCAAAGCCGTCTGGTGGGAGGCAAAAAGAAAATGTTTCATTATCCTTCAGTGTAATGTATAGCTGATGCACAAATATATATAATATAAGTGTGTTATTTACAAAAAATCGATAAATCTCTCTGGTGAATTTATCTAAGTTATCTTAATCAATGCAAATGTAAGTTCTATTGCGGTGTCTATTAGTGCTTGAGTAGTGACAATTTTTAATTCACAACATTCTTGATATTATCAAATATGAACAATTAAACTAAAAGGAGGTCAAAAACTATTGATAATTAAATTCCCCTGCCTTTTTTAATCCTGGAAAAATCAGTATAAATATGTACTAAGAAATATTGCGTTTTGATTTTAAAAAAAGTAAATCAAATTCTATATTGGACACTCATGTGCAAATGGTATGAGTTCCTCAGTGTCGTATATATCCCATAGACCTCATCAAGGATTTGAGCTTCGTTGTGTTTGTGATTCATTTTCCATTCTTTATTAACTGAAGCGAAAACTGGACAAATCAAAATATAAACTTTGATATTGCATATTAACTTGGCCATGGGAAGATATGGTCTCTATATATTTACAACCGTGAGGGACTTGCATCTTCACATTCACAAATGGCATGTCCCGCTTGCTGTAAGACAACGCCATGCGTGAAGTCTATTTTCACTTGACGTTCTGGCTGACCGCCTCATTTCAATAGCTAAACTATGGCAGACAATTTTAGCCTTGCAGCAGCTATTCTGTCCCAGTAGTGATGCTAAAAACTGTAAATACCAACCCATTTACCAGGTCTGAAAGGGGTATTACATGTGCTGAAACCGCCAATTCTTAACGCATGTACCGGAGCGGAAACGAGTATTAAAGTTGATAAAAGCTGTCGATACATAAGCGCCTTTACTCTGAGCGGATATTCTTTTGTAAAGGTCGTTGCAATTATAATTTCCTCAGCGTGAATAGAAAGCCTGTGTAAAGGCTTAGTATGGTGCGTCTCACATTTTTCAGATGGCGGTTAGACAAGTCATGGAGAGTGCAGGCTTTTATCATTTCTAAAGAGCTTTCCGCATCTGACTGGTTTCTAAAGGGCATTTTCAGAGTCATCTCCTGAACCGTAAAGTA
>NW_019773626.1:147656-198566 GCF_001039355.2 Lingula anatina | reverse complement strand
GGGGGGGGGGGGAGGCACCCGGTTCGACAGGGATTTGAACCCAAGGACTCTTGCAAACCGTGCGACTGCCCTTGCCAACTAGGCTACCAAGCCCGGGCCCACCCCGACCAGCCACTAAAATATTGACCATGGAAGTACACTGAATTATAAGGAAGTCAATTTACAACTCACTCTGCACTCCTTGTCGACGCTAAGACTCTCCGAGCTGCCCCTCTTTCTCTTCCCAGAATAGGGGCTGGGGGGATCGGACTGATCGGACGCCCCCCTCTCCACCAGGGCTTTGAGCAGGTTTATGATGGATTGCTGTTGTCTGTTGTTTTCCTCCATAAGCTGTACAAGTCTTTTGCCAGTGTCTCCTTTGAACACGACGACATAATCACTGGAGTCGCTAATATCATCTAAAATCGTGTTATTTATACGACTTCCAGTGTGATTAGACGTTGACTCTCTGTCCATGGTGGTTATTGAAGCTTACCTATCAAGACCGATCTACATGTACTGCGGCGTGATTGCCCTGTACGTAGTAGCTTTGTTCAATATAAGTGGCCTATTTCATTTATTTCATTGACCAATCGCTGGCTGTCAATCTTAGGCAACTCTAAGCCAATCGGCGCACGGTGTTGTTTTTTTTTTCGGGTTTTCACACCCCCATCGTGCTCGAAATCCGCGTTGACAACGAGAAAAGGGGACTATGTCTAGTAAAAATGTTTATAAATGTGTTAATGACTTCGCCAGTGTCAGGGGATTGCTCCCCTGTATTACTCATACATGCACGATGAAATTAATCTTTTACTTTCCTTTTCTCTTTCTTTTTAAGACAATATATAGGCTAGAGGCCTAGACAAATGCGCAATCTGTTTTCAACAGTCAATAAAAGGACTTGAGTCATGCATATCGATGCATCAAACATTTGACCGCAAAAACTACAAAATAGACAAGGGAAAGCCTACTCTGTCGCACCTTTATATAACACATTCAACGCAAAGCAGTACCCATTAGAGTGCAAAGAATGCATGGAGATGACACAGATTTTATTTTACCTCATACGGTGCTGAAAATCAGAAAAGCCATTCATGCTGAAATTATGTTAAGTACAACGGAAATTACTCAGCTACCATCTGCAGCCGTACGTAGTGTGGTGTATATATATATATATTTCAGCGGATTCACACCACCCGTATTGCTGGTATAGAAAATACGTCCCGCGGAAATTGTTTAGGAAATCTCTCTCTTGCCACCCTGGGTTTTAGATTCCTCTCAAAACTCACGTTTCTAACTTTTATGTATTTGTATATACTTCCATTTGTATATATATATATATATATATATATATATATATATATATATATATATATATGTGGTTTTAATGCCCATCAAAGCCTCCATTACCCTGATGAAATCTGACTGTCAGCAGGCCAAAGACTGGCTGGTAAATCTCAGCTGATTTTCGAAAGCTTTATTTTGTTTACTTTATTTGTTTACTGTGACAGCAGCACGTGCGGCGGCAGGCATGCGCACGGATTTACTGTGAATCAACCCCTTCCAAATAAATAAACAAACAAATACATAAAATACTTGCGGACTCGAAACGTAGTTTGAGTACTACACAAAGCACAACTCTAAGAGGGCATATCAGATGCAGAAACTTTTTATTAAACTATTTATTTAGTTTGAATATTTTTGTAAAATATGTAAAGCATTTGTATACCATTAGTTGGGGTCTGCTAGCGCCCCCTGGAGGCACACTGATAAGTGACTGCGGAGAGGTGAGTTTTTATGGACCTCTTAAATGCAGGGTGCGATTTCTCACTTTCCGCCACATTTCCGCTCTGGCGCAGAGGGGTTTCGTTTTATGTCATTTTATCGTTATCGGTTACAGTTCTGCTTAATGTCATTAAGGCCTTTATTGATGCCTGGGAATTCCAAACGGGCTATTCACCTAAAATAGAAAACACTACCCTTTAAGAACATATTGGATAAGTATACTGACGATTAGAAGAAGGTGTATATTAAGTATCACATGGAGGACCAAGCCTGAGTTTCAGGTAATACTGGACACTAACCTCTGGTAGCGGCAGCTGAGAACAGATATTGCAAGTTTTTTCAACATAAGGCTCACTCAAGGAGTTATAACAGATATAACTCCTTGGCTCACTAAACATCACGTAAGCTCCCTGCAATCAGATTGGCTGCAACAGCCGTGCGTAAAGTTTTCAAGCGCAGCTTCTGTCGTTTTGTATTTTGGGTGTTTCAAAAGATGTAAATCGCCTTTTTCAAATTTGTAACTATTCTGAAAATTTAACTGCTGACGGGACAACTAAAAGGCTCTTATCAATGCTTTTCTGCCGTAACTATTTAAAAATGTTTTGCAGCAGATTTAAAGGTTAATTTTTGTTATTCCTCACTGAACTTAGGAATATTGTTTTACATAGGTAAGATGAATTGAAGTATACATGCGTGTATTTACCTATTCATTGTCTGAGAGACAGGACCCAGTCAATACAGTTACCATGTCGACATGTCGCCACCTCGTCGCACTGACAGTGACAAGAAACGAAGACCGTCCAAGGATTCGCCGGCGAACTCGGAGCCACAAAGTCGTACAAGGCCGTGGTCACCCCGCTGTTGCACACGTCATTGTAGGTGGCATTTATAGAGGGCGTCACAGGGCAGGGGGCACTGGGCGCCGCGCAGCTGCACGCCTTCAAGGTACCGTCTCGTTGAAGCACAACGAGAGGGCGACCATCTTTCGTGAGGTTGCCAATCTTGCACATCGATTCCACCGAGGTCGGGTCGTCTATGGCAGTACCATCTTGTCCATCTTGCGTGCCGGGTGCGGGTAAAGTAGCTACGAGCAAGAGGCCTGCACATGCCGTGGTCACGATCAAGTTGACGGAGGGCAGCATCTTCCTTTAGTCGTCTGTTGTGTGCGTGTTCGTTTACCGTGACAAGTTAGACTTCTATGGGATATCTTGCTTATTTGCTCATAATATATACCAAAACTACTGCGTATATATATATATATATATATATATATATATATATATATATATATATATATGTAAATGCACAAGTTACGTATAAGCATTTAAGTGAATGACATAAACTTAAATTGCTGCTGTATATGGAACCAAATTAATATATTGATCGAAAATTTGACAACCAATAAATGTGACTATTAAAATTCGCTAAACGGGCCACCACTTCAGAATATAAAATTACTTTCCTCCGTTCCGGCCACCCAGAAACACTTCATAAAGCATTCTCCTCGTCAACGGGGTTACTGATCAAATTAAAACATCGATATATTATTTGTAAAAAATAAATAAAAAAGGAAAAATACATCACTAAACTTTGCGATTAGTAACCCAATTAATTCCAGCATCTAAATTTTTATTGCAATGATAATTTTAAGTTGGAGTTTAGGCTGGAAACATGTATATCAAACCTTATTTTTGATACAAAAAGTGTTTTGTTTAAATTAATTATTTGTAAATTGAGATTTTAACAACAACAACAAAAAAGTAATAATGATAATATTTTTTAATGTTAAGGTTAAAGAATAGCACAGCGACCGTCGGGTTTACAATCAAGGACACACACACACACACAGTCCGCTCCCCCTTTTCAGGATATTTCCGTTCTACCATTGCTAAATGAACAATTTGTTAATTTCTCATCCGGCCCATCCTGCTGTCCACGATGCAATAGGTCTAAAAATTTTAATTTCTATCATTTATCATCATCTGAAGACCAATTATATTTTCAACAGCCTGTTCCATTACAATTTCACGTAAAGCGTAATTGAAAGATTGCTTTAGTATAGTAAATGTATTATACTAATAGGAAATTCTTTTAAGGACCTTGGGCAGAAACTTGAGGGGGGGGGGTTAGAATGAACGAATTATGTTAAAAGGTACCAGAAACGTTGCCTCAAAGGGGCCGTTTTCTGAAAAATAGTGGGCCTATGACGGGTGACACTTCGATACAAAAAGAGGAGACTGTATTTGTACTCATACGATTAACTGTCTCTACACAAACTTGTGTGACTGTATACGTGCGTATGTATGGTTCAAATCTGTAAAAATAAATATGCTTAAATAACTGACAAAAACCCTAGAGCACATTATATATATATATATATAGATATAAAGAAACAAACAGATAAATAAATATTAATAAAGTGAATACATTAAATAATAAAGAAAAATGACACACTTCTTTGAAATTATCCACGAGTCCACACCCAAATTTTACTGAGACTTGTAAAAACCACAATATATATATACCTAAAACTAAATTTTAACTCAATATGAATTTAATAGTAACAATGACAGTTGTATAAAGTAAAGTAAATGAAACTTACAATCTTATGTCCTCTTTTGTATGACAAAATTCTAGCTTCTTAGGTGTCTGCATAAAAATCAACTGCTTGCTTCTAAGGTGTCTGTGTAAATGAACTGCTCACTCTAGGTGGCATTGTCTATTATTCAATAGGGTTGTGTGGACTATACCAGTGTATGAAATGGCCGCCTGCCCGCCAGCCCGAGGCTGGTAACTTTCAGGCCGGGCAGGTAAGATTTGCAAATTACCCGCCCGACGGGCTGGCTAATTTACAGCCTATTTTCACCTTTTATTTTGTCTATGTTCACAAGCGATTTCAGCAAAATAAACTCACTGTTTTCACCCACTTTCATAGAAGCAAAGAACTAACCATAGCTTGCAATAGAACGCTCATATCGAAATGTAACCAACAGTCTCCCTCTCAGTGGCCTCGTTTTTCGAAGTTCCGTCTGTGTGATATGAAGTTGAAAGACAATTTGAAACGAGGCACATTTTTCTTAACCAGCTTCAGTGACACAGCAGATAACGTTACGTCATTGTTTTGTGTAGAGGAGATACCGCGAGTACCAATTTGTAGGTTGAGAGTAATAAAAATGTGAAAGTATAAAAAGTTATGATATTGATTAAATAGACTTATAGGTACATGAAGTGCTTATAATCAACAGTAATAAAGGCATGCAACGGAGGCAAATTAAAAGAGAATTTTACAAAAATTTGAATCCCAAAATTATGAGTGAACGTACGAGTTTACGCCGTGCGTCAGATGTAGTTCTTTTCCCACATGCTTTCATCTTGGGCTGTCAAAAATGAAAAAAATTCTATCAAGTCCGATAGAGAAGTTCACAAAAGAAAAACAATTGAGGAAAGAAATAAAAATAACAAAGATTACGACAGAACCAAACGAAAGAGAACAAATTGGGACCCATGGAAATTAAGGTGACTTCAATTTGCAATTAGTCGAACGGCAACATTTTTTGTAAAACCGTAACTCGAAAGTATCACGCATTGCGACCGAGCGCAAGCATCTCGATCCAATAACTCGCCCATACTCGCCCCATATAATATATTGTAGCCTCTATGTGATATATATATATAGCTATTCTCAATAAGCAATGCTTTCGAGATACGGGGCCCTGTAGGACTGTCTATGGGCGATTAGCGTGCAGGACCGTTCCCGACCGCTTTTTAAAGCTTAAAAGCGATATTCAAAGGGGCCCTCATGCTGAATTCTTTCTTCTTTATTGTCAGCACAGAGATCAATTTATTTGACAACAATATATATATTTGGTCATACTTGTTGCTATACAGAAAAGCAAAAATTATGATCAAATGATATCACGAAATTGGAATAATAGTTATAAATAAATTATTGAAGAAGAAATGAGACAGCCTGCAAGGTGAACATAAACTGAATTGACTACCCCCGCCCTCCCCCGCCCGCTAAAGGGCCCTGAAAATTTTTGGTATTTTAGATGGTGAATGGTGCCATTTGGTATGGTTTAGAACTATGATTCAACTAGTGAAAGTCTTATTTTTTTGCAGAAATTAAAAGGGAGGCGTCAGGACCCCCCTGACCCCCCTCTAAATCCAACACTGACAAGGTATCATTCAGTAGAAATTCCAACCAATTTCTAAATTTCCATGCATAAGGCATGATATTGCCCTTTCATTTCCAAATTACTCTCCCAAGAGTGCATTCTAGACCCCCTCAGCATACCTCTCTTAACTGTCGGGGTTATCATAACTAGGGCAGGTAACTACATGGCCGGGCTGGTAACTTTTCAGAGTTACCTGCCCGGCGGTCTGGCTAGTAATTTCCTTGAATTTCATACACTGACTATACTAAACTGAAGGGATGGTAGGTTATGTCCTTTACAGGGCCTTTATACGTGAAACTAGGCCTTGGTTTCTTTAAAGGTCCGGTGAGACAGGAACTGTCAAGGAATGGAAGTGCGAGGTTCCACATGCACAGGTCAGGGTTAGTCGGTCGTATTGGGGCTAATACTTATTATATGGGATGAATGTCACCTGTACAAACTGTATTACGGTTCCTAGCGGAATACAAATCGTGCCATAGCGGGCTCGAATTTTGATTCAGAATTGATCTTTTCCAAGCCAAACCGGAGGTTCCTTCGATTCGAATTCACAGCCACCGCCATTTAATTCATTGTCATTTCTCTATGAACAAAATTAAGAATATGTATATGTTTATTAAATATAAATAAACAGTAAATAAACGTTAACTAATCATTTTCTCATAGTCTGATACGTATGGAATTATTTTCTAAAAAGATTGTCTTTTAAAGACATTAGACACAAGTGCCAGTTGGTAGTGAGTAGGCATCATTTTCTATTTGCTTGGTATATATCAATTGAAGGGTTAGGCATAGTAATTCCTTTTTTAATTGTTCATCTACGTCACTGAAAGATTATTAGTGTATATATCACTTGTACGTAATTTCAACAATGAGCCATATTCTGACATAACTCCTTGATTTGATGAAACGTATTAAAATACTGGTATTAGAGGGCGGGGTACGTCTAAATTTCAGTGGCTCATACCAATACATTAAGAGCCGTTAAAACAAAGAAACAAATCCAGAAGCAATGATTAGCACTTTCAGAAATTGAACCACTTGTAGGACGAACAGCCGGACCCCAAACGCCATTCTGTAATGCTGCATTTAGGGCTGGATCTGGGTCGGGGCATATTGTAGGTGGTGCCATCTGCCGGATAGTTTCTAGTCTGTCCAACAGGAGGCGCACTACATCCGGGTACTTATCTGACACGTCATATTGCTCATACGGGTCTTTAGTAATGTTGTACAGCCACACGTTCTTGCTAAAGGACACGTTCTGGATGCTGGGGTCGATTCCAATGATTTCAAGTTCCACTGGTTCTCCATCAATATACTGTATGACGAAAGCTATAGGAAAACATATATAGGGCATATATACTGTATATTAAAAAAGAAACGGTTTATACAAAATGTCTATCAGTGTAGGCCTACATTCCCAATGCTAAGGCCTATTCTTACTCGTTTTTTTTTTCCTTTTTTTTTTTTGTATTTCGTATACCTGTAATATGGAACGTTATACGTAAACAACAAAAAAAAAATCAAAGGCTGTATTCCAAGAGCTTTTAGATCGATCTATCCCCGCGGGGAGACTCACTAGATTACTGTCAGATAATCCGGCTTAAATGTCCGTCCCGCCTACTACAAGCTGTAAGGGGGTAATTAACTTTCGTGTCCGCTCGGCTGACAGCTATTTAGCGTGAACCCCCAGGGAGTTAGGTCGATCTAAGATAGATCGATCTTATCTCTGGAAATGGGGTCAAAGAGACATTATAAGTGCCCCCCACACACATGCAGTTACAGGAGTAGTACCATTACATATATACAAACATGCAAATTTAGGTGGAGGACATGAAAAATTAAGGAATGGCAAACGTCGTATCATAATCGTAGGATATCTCTTTTTATGGTTTCTTTTATTTATTTATTTATTTATTTATTTATACCTGGAGACCCCGTGATGATTTTCCAATCTCCACGTCTTAGAGACGCCCTCTGCGAGGTGTCAAAGGTGTCGTTGTAAAGCGGGCGTCCTCGAGGGGGGTACCACGACGGACAAGTTATCAGCTCATGGATGACCTCGTATCTTTGACCTGTTTTTCTGGTACTGAAAGTGGTGGTCGAATTTTAATTTAAAAAGTCAAAATGGTTGTATTTTTGTGACTAATGAGCTGTTTATCCAAAGTAATTCGCGTAGAGAAATTAAATGTGCGTGCATTGGATTCTGGTTTGAAGTTGGAGAAAAGTAAGCTATTTTAAGATCAATCGCATGTGCTAGGTACACTTTCATTAAAAAAAGATTGGTGATGCATACTTTAATAAGAAAAAAAATGAAGTCGAAATCACGTAATGATGGTAATGGTAATGATGACTACAAAGTACAATTACAAATATCACGTAAGAAATTCGTTTCAAGGCACCTCAAAGTATTCCAAACGTCAAAACCATCTAATCCAAGATTTCTAGCATCTACTCCCGCTAAACCGAGCAATGTCGGACACCAGTCTGTGATGGTAATGAGGTCACGAACGGTTCTTCCCGGTCTCTGTAGTAGTTTACTCCATACAAAAGCTGGCACTTTTATCCCACCTTCCCAGAGAGATCCCTTGATGCCCCTGTAGGGGGCGTTGTCACCGCCCTGTTTTGGGGCACCGCCATTGTCTGAAATATATCGCAAAACTTTTACGACATCAGTGGTGAATTGTTTACCATATAAGTTCACTCAAAGAGTAAATGACATTTTCCCTGGATTTATACCGAAAAGAACCAATCCATACACTTTGAATAAGTATAAAATCCTATTTTGTGTGGCTTTAATCATTCAGTTCGTAGTATTTTACAGAAATTAAGTTTTATTTAATCTATTACATCTCCCGCATGTCACAATGCCAGCTGTTGCGCTGTTGAAAAGCAACAAACGCCACCTACCGGATGAAAATACAATCAAGGAGTTCTCAAGCATATCCCGCTGTATCAAACTCTCCACAATATCGGATACTGCCTTGTCCAAAGCGGACACCATACCTAGAAAAAAAAACATTGCAATACATCAGGCAGTTTGTCCAGGATGATACAATAGAGAAGAGGCTTATGAAAAGCACGTACGATGAGACTGACAAAGAAAGGAAAAATGTTCACACAATGATCACACGCAACTACCTGCGAGTATAAACGAGAGGCACATGCTCATAAAAATGCGCAGATCAGACATTTAACGTACCTAAATACGTTTTTCTCACGCCGCTCGGATCTAACCCATCATATAGGCTTTCAAATCTTTTTGGGACTTGAACCGGTTCGTGAACGAGTTGGAATGGCATGTACAAAAACAAAGGCTGCAAAAGTGGATGAAATACCTTTCATGGCACAACAAAACGTTTGTAAAATAACATTAAAAATAACGTTAAATTTGAAAACTAAACTTTGTTATGTATGATATGACAACTCTCCACTGCAGCGATCCCCTGTACTTACCTGATTGGTATTGTGATGGCGTATGATATCTGTTGCCACGCGAGAGTATATCTCTGTTGCATACACGCCGTATTTGGACCGATCTGGCACCGTCCCATTCCAAAGGTCAAGGCCGCAGACACCAGGAAATACCGAGAAACAACTTCTGTGGGAATAGAAGTCAGTGCCTCCGCCGTATATTCCTAAATAGGATATAATCATGAAATCTTAGGCAGCATTAACGACCAATGTTGGTCCGCGGACTAACAGATCCTCGGATCAAATATGGCCGACCCATTTGAAAGCTTGTCGCGTAATCCCCACAGGGAATGTATTCAGTGGCTATTAGGGGATTATGGGAAACCCTTTCGAATGCGGATCATATTGTTCTGAATGCGTCTTTAGAGCTCATGATCAGTTCCGTTGGGAGCCAACCTCGCGTTCCAAACCACCCTATATAAGATTATGCGCATGCCTAGCAGGCATTTATGAAAATTTGACAGCGAAAACGCAGAAGCTGGTCCAGGCCTGAATAAATCTATAATGGAGGGAGGACACTTTGTCTTACAGCTACCTGTTTTTCAACACCGGTATAAAGAAACTGGTTAAATAATCAACCAGCAGAAATCTATATTATGCANTGCACAGACCGTGATCATAAGACATACCGAAAATAGAAAATAGAATTTAGAAAATAGACATTGCATGTGAACGAAGCCTTAATGTAGCATCTTCTGTTTCAGAGATAACTTCTAAACTGTAGCATTCCATTGCCGTTTAAAGAAGGAACTCGAAACGGCAAAGGTTGTCGTTTAGAGGTTTGTTTGGAGTTATCTCTAAAACTCAGGCTAGGGTGGCAGTTAGTGGTATGTATACAGTATATATAGAGCCTATAACGATACTGTACATGTATCACACCCTGAAAAAGGCTTCTTACAAGATAAAAAATACTGAAATAGAAATAATTAACACTACACTTAGTTAGGGTCCTCTTAAAAGAAACCTCTGACGTAACTCACCATAGAAGCTGTCAAATCCTCTATACGTTGGGGTATGTTTGTACGTGTAGTGCCCTAAATGCCACTTCCCGACGATGTGGGTGGCGTATCCCCTCTCTTTCAGTCTCTGCGGGAGTAGCTTTTCCGTCAAAGGCATCCCCACGGGATTGCCATGCGTGAAGACAGCCGACAGACCGGTAGTAGCCTAGAAGCCGTAGATACAATTAAAACATACATAGTCAGAATGTTTTCATTTATGATAGATCCTGAAATTTGATTTACCTGTTGACTGTTTCGTCTGTTCACTCTGACAGACTTGGTCACAACTGAATTCTCAAACCCACCCGGGGGGAGGGGGGCGAGAGGGACTAACAAGTCATCATCAAGACTGAGGTAATTACCTGTTCACCTTCACCTGAACAGGTAATTCAGTTGTGACCAAGTCTGTCAGAGTGAACCGACGAAACAGTCAACAGGTAAATCAAATTTCAGTATCTATCATAAATGAAAACTTTCTGACTATCAAATCTAAGATCCAATGAAACTATTTTCACAATTAAAACTTACATGTATAGATACTAGTATTAGTTTGCTAACTACTTAACTAATAAACTGACTAACCAAATGACTCAATAAACAGATAAGGAACTAACTGCAAAGGAATTAATGGATAAATACGGAAAGATGTGCAAAGAGACGGATACATCACTAATTGTAATATATGAATTATTATTCAAATGGGTCAGACAATTAAACGGAGTACATTGACTGCGCCTTGGTGAGAATCCCCGCTGAGAAAGATCGACCCTGCTAGTGCTGCACCTTCCATTCTGAACACAGCCTAAGTGACGTGAAAATATGGCGGAAATTCAAACCTCTTACCGCATCCCGACCTGTTAACAGTTCTCCTCTGCTTGGAGTACACACAGACTTGGCGTAATAATTCTCCAGTTTGACTCCCTCCCTAGCCAGTCGATCCAGGGTTGGTGATTTCACCTGGTTGTTATGGTAACCTATGTCATTCCAACCCATGTCGTCTGCTAGGAACAAGACAATGTGCGGCGGTGTGGCGGAAACAGCCGAACAAATCCGATGCAGCAAAACCCAAGCAAGAACCGATGGAATGACAGAAGTCCACCCCATCACGGAAACCGTTTACTTCTCTAAATCGAGAAAGCGTCTCTTGGCTAGATCTTAATGCTACATCAGTTTATCTCAGCGCCGATAGATGCTATTGTAGGTCGGTAGCTGAGAACTGAAGCTTTAGGTTAATAGATTTAGATAAACAGTTTTTATAACGAGTAGCAGATGGCCAAAATGCTAATTAAGTGCTGACATGTGCGGAATTTCGATGTGTTAATTTTTGACCCAAAACANCAACATACTCTGTGACGAAAGCTATATTAGGAAAAACATATATTAAAACGTTTTATATAAAATGTCCATAAAGGTTCATTTCCCACGCGAGGACCTTTTTTACTCGTTTTTTTTTCTCGTTTTTTCCTTTAATTTCTGTATTCCTTATACCTGTGAAATATTTTAAGTGTCACACACACATGCAGGTACAGCACATGTACAATTCCATACATATATACAAACGTGCAAAAGTTATGTGGAGAAAATGAGAAAATGATGAATGGCAAAATCGTATCTAAATCGTAGGATATCTCTTTTCTTGGTTTTCTTTGATTTATTAATTTTTTTATTTACTATTACTACCTGCGGTCCCCGTGATGATTTTCCAATCTCCACGTCTTAGAGACGCCCTCTGCGTGGTGTCAAATGTGTCGTTGTAAAGCGGGCGTCCTCGAGGGGGGTACCACGACGAGGGAGATATCAGTTCATGGATGACCTCGTATCTGTGACCCGTTTTTCCGGAACTGAAAGTGATGGTCGAATTATAGACTAAGGCTTAATTACTGGCAGCGCGAGCCAGTTACTTAAAGTAACTTATAGTAACTGGCTCGCGCTGCCAGTAATTACGCCGCGGGATATTCAGGGCACAGACCGTGATCATAAGACATACCGCGAATAGAAAATAGAATTTAGAAAATAGACATTGCATGTGAATGAAGCCTTAACGGTTGTATTTTTGAGACCAAAGAAATGTTTATCCAAAGTAATTCGCGCAGAGATATCCGGGTGCAATGGATTCTGGTTGGATGATGGAAAAATATATACGTAAGCTCTTAAAACAATAAAATGTGCTAGATATACTTTCATTAAGAAAAGCAAAGATTTGTGATGCATGCTATAAAAAATTGAGTCGAAATCACCGACGCAAGCAGATGGAAGTGATGACCACAAATTTTCAATTATCACCTAGGAAAAGTTTGACCCACCTTAAAGTATTCCAAACATCAAATCCATCTAATCCAAGATTTTCAACATCTACTCCCGCTAATCTGAGCAATGTCGGACACCAGTCTGTGATGGTAATGAGGTCACGCACGGTTCTTCCCGGCCTCTGTAGCAGTTTACTCCATACAAAAGCTGGCACTTTTATCCCACCTTCCCAGAGAGATCCCTTGATGCCCCTGTAGGGGGCGTTGTCAGCGCCCTGTTTTGGCGCACCGCCATTGTCTGAAAAATATCGCAAAACTTCTACGACAACTGTGGTGAGTTGTTGGTTACACTTAATCTTTCAGTTGTATTGTAAACAGAAAAGTTTTAGCCGGATAAGCTGAAAGTAACTTAGTGAGACTCCCCACGGGGAAAGATCGATCTAAAATCTATGGGAATGCAGTCTTAGTCTATTTCATCTCCAGCGCGTTAAAATACTATCTGTTACAGCAGCAACAAACGCCACCTACCGGATGAAAATACAATCAAGGAGTTCTCAAGCATATCCCGCTGTATCAAACTCTCCACAATATCGGATACTGTCTTGTCCAAAGCGGACACCATACCTAGAAAAAAAAAAAAGAAAATAAAACATTACAGACAGTTTGACCAGGATGCTACAATATAGTAGAGGGTTATAAAAACCACGTAAGATGAGACTGACAAGGAAAGAAAAATAATGATCACACAATGATCACACACAACTACAGTGGTGAGGTTACATGTGTTAGTACCTGGCAGTATAAACGACAGATAAGCTCTTGAAAATGCGCAGATCTGACTCCTTTCAACTTGGACAATTAACGTACCTAAATACGTTTTCCTCACGCCACTCGGAACTAACCCATCATATAGGCTTTCAAATCTTTTTGGGACTTGAACCGGTTCGTGAACGAGTTGGAATGGCATGTACAAAAACAAAGGCTGCAAAAGTGGATGAAATACCTTTCATGGCACAACAAAACGTTTGTAAAATAACATTAAATTTGAAAACCAAACTTTATTATGTATGATATAAAAAGACGACTCTCCTCTGTAGCGGTCCCCTCTACTTACCTGATTGGTATTGTGATGGCGTATGATATCTGTTGCCACACGAGAGTATATCTCTGTTGCGTACACGCCGTATTTGGACCGATCTGGCACCGTCCCGTTCCAAAGGTCAAGGCCGCAGACACCAGGAAATACCGAGAAACAACTTCTGTGAGAATAGAAGTCTGTGCTTCCGCCGTATATCCCTAAATAGGATAAAATTATTAAATCACAGCCAATTGGTCCGTGAACAAACAGATCCGCGGATCAAATATGGCCGACTCATTTGAAAGCTTGTTGCGTTATCTCCGCAGGGAACGTATTCTTAGGGGATTATGCGAAACCCTTTCAAATGCGGATTATATTATTCTGAATGCGCCTTAAGTGCTCATTATCAGTTCCGTTGGGAACCAGCCTCGCCATTTTCAAAACTACCCTATATAATACTGTGTGCATGCGTAGCAGGCATTTATGAAAATTTGCCAGCGAAAACGCAGAAGCTGGTCCTTGGCCTGAATAAATCTATAATGGAGGGAGGACACTTTGTCTTACAGCTATTTGTTTTTTAACACCGGTATAAAGAAAACTGGTTAAATAATCAACCAGCAGAAAACTATATTATGCGCAGTCTTAATTACCATACAATCCAACAAGTACATGTAGTATCTATCCTGTGCTTCAGGATAACTTCTAAACTGTACCATGCCGTTGCCGTGTAAAGAAGGAACTCGTACATGTAACGGCAAAGTCATGCTATAGTTGAGAGGTTTGTTTGAAATTATCTCTGAAGCTCAGGGTGACAGATACATATGTAATGGTATGTATACAGCGTATATAGAGGCCATAACGATACTGTTCATGTGTCACACCAAAAACTTCTTAAAAGATAATAAAATCCCGAAATAAAAATAATTAACTCTACACTGAGTTAGGGTCCTCTCAAAAGAAACCTCTGACGTAACTCACCATAGAAGCTGTCAAAGCCTCTATAGGTTGGGGTATGTTTGTACGTGTAGTGCCCTAGATGCCACTTCCCGACCATGTGGGTGGCGTAATCCGATGCAGCAAAACCCAAGCAAGAACCGATGGAATGACAGAAGTCCACCCCATCATGGAAACCGTTTACTTCTCTAAATCTAAATCTCAGCGCCGATGGATGCTATTGCAGGTCGGTAGCCGAGAGCTGAAGCTTTAGGTAAACAGATTTAGATAAACAGTTTTTATAACGAGTAGCAGATGGCCAAAATGCTAATTAAGTGCTGACATGTGCTGAATTTCGATGTGTTAATTTTGACACAAAACACTACCAGATGTATTGCCTGTCCCTGTAAGCCATACACAGGCACACACGCATGCACAAATAATAATAATAATAATAATAATAATAATAATAATAAATAATAATTAAGTGGTCGCGTTCTCTTTGTCATGCAAACGTTGTAGGCCTTTCCCCTTAATTATTGAGGGTACCGGAGGAGGCAGGATTGTGTCGGAAGTGACGTGTAGTGGTGTAAGACGTGAAACTGAGTGGTCAGTTTTAGCTGGAGGTGAACGGGAGTAAAGACGTGGACTCTGAGAAAAAAGCAGTTTTTCCAACAACATAGTTAGATATATAGAGCCTATAACGATACTGTACATGTATCACACCCTGAAAAAGGCTTCTTACAAGATAAAAAATACTGAAATAAAAATAATTAACTCTACACTGAGTTAGGGTCCTCTCAAAAGAAACCTCTGACGTAACTCACCATAGAAGCTGTCAAAGCCTCTATAGGTTGGGGTATGTTTGTACGTGTAGTGCCCTAGATGCCACTTCCCGACCATGTGGGTGGCGTATCCCCTCTCTTTCAGCCTCTGGGGGAGTAGCTTTTCCGTCAAAGGCATGCCCACGGGATCACCATGTGTGAAGACAGCCGACAGACCGGTAGTAGCCTAGAATCCGTGGAAACAATTAAAACATACATAGTCAGAAAGTTTTCATTTATGATAGTTCCTGAAATTTGATTTACCTGTTGACTGTTTCGTCTGTTCACTCTGACAGACTTGGTCACAACTGAATTCTCAAACCCACCGGGGGGGAGGGGGGCGAGAGGGACTAACAAGTCATCATCAAGACTGAGGTAATTACCTGTTCACCTTCACCTGAACAGGTAATTCAGTTGTGACCAAGTCTGTCAGAGTGAACCGACGAAACAGTCAACAGGTAAATCAAATTTCAGTATCTATCATAAATGAAAACTTTCTGACTATCAAATCTAAGATCCAATGAAACTATTTTCACAATTAAAACTTACATGTATAGATACTAGTATTAGTTTGCTAACTACTTAACTAATAAACTGACTAACCAAATGACTCAATAAACAGATAAGGAACTAACTGCAAAGGAATTAATAGATAAATACGGAAAGATGTGCAAAGAGACGGATACATCACTAATTGTAATATATGAATTATTATTCAAATGGGTCAGACAATTAAACGGAGTACATTGACTGCGCCTTGGTGAGAATCCCCGCTGAGAAAGATCGACCCTGCTAGTGCTGCACCTTCCATTCTGAACACAGCCTAAGTGACGTGAAAATATGGCGGAAATTCAAACCTCTTACCGCATCCCGACCTGTTAACAGTTCTCCTCTGCTTGGAGTACACACAGACTTGGCGTAATAATTCTCCAGTTTGACTCCCTCCCTAGCCAGTCTATCCAGGGTTGGCGATTTCACCTGGTTGTTATGGTAACCTATGTCATTCCAACCCATGTCGTCTGCTAGGAACAAGACAATGTGCGGCGGTGTGGCGGAAACAGCCGAACAAATCCGATGCAGCAAAACCCAAGCAAGAAGCGATGGAATGACAGAAGTCCACCCCATCATGGAAACGGTTTACTTCTCTAAATCTAAATCCCAGCGCCGATAGATGCTATTGCAGGTCGGTAGCTGAGAGCTGAAGCTTTAGGTAAATAGATTTAAATAAACAGTTTTTATACTGAGTAACAGATGGCCAAAATGCTAATTAAGTGCTGACATGTGCGGAATTTCGATGTGTTAATTTTTAAACCAGAACACACTACCAGATGTATTGCCTGTCCCTGTAAGCCATACACAGGCACACGCGCATGCACAAATAATAATAAAAAATAGTAATAATAAAGTGGTCGGGTTATCTTTATCATGCAAACGCTGTAGGCCTTTCCCCTTAATTATTGAGGGTACCGGAGGAGGCAGGATTGTGTCGGAAGTGACGCGTAGTGGTGTAAGACGTGAAACTGAGTGGTCAGTTTTAGCTGAGGGTGAACGGGAGTAAAGACGTGGACTCTGAGAAAAAAGCAGTTTTTCCAACAACATAGTTAGATAACATTTTTTTTCTTTTGGTATTTTGGGCAGAAAATACTTGTAGAAATAATATGAAAACGTGATACGATACTTGAAGGTGCGATATTTTGCTTAATTTGCAGTCAATCTGTTTTGAAATGTATGCTGCATCGATCGACAGCGCGTGAAAGAACGTCAAGGGAAAAGAATTCCCGCGAGGCTGTAAGTTGTTGTAACATGTAAATCAAATCTTATTTTAGATACAAAGTATTTTATTCATACATTTTTTGTAAATGTAGTTTTTAATAACAATGATATTTAATTTTTAATAACAATGATATTTATGTTTGTTAAAACATGTTTTTAAGGTTAAGGCTAAAGAATAGAACAGCAAGCGTTACAATCAAGGAAACGCACACACACGCACACACACACACAGAGTCAATTTTATTAAAGCCTGATACGTAAGGAATTATTTTCTAAAAAGTAAAGGTCTTTTCAAGACATAACCAACAAGTGAAAGTTAGTAGTTCAACATTTTTCATATCTTTTTTTAATTGCTTGGCATATATCATTTCTTTAAAGGATGCCCTTTATTACTTTCTTCTCCTTGTACGTAATTAAATCAATGAGCTATATTCTGACATAACTACTTGATTTCATTTGGTAAATCGTATTAAAAGACTTGTTCTAGTCCACCAGTACTTCTTAACTTTAAATAGTCTCACATTAATACATAAAAAGCCGTTGAGGCGAGGAAATAAAGCCAAAAGTAACGATTAGCACTTTCAGAGGTGGAACCACTAGTAGGATAAACAGCCGGACCCCAAACACCATTCTGTGTTGCTGCATTTAGGGCTGGATCTGGGCCGGGCCATATTGTAGGTGGTGCCATCTGCCGGATAGTTTCTAGTCTGTCCAACATGAGTCGCACTACATCCGGGTATTTTTCTGACACGTCATATTGCTCATACGGATCTTTAGTAATGTTGTACAGCCACACGTTCTTGCTAAGGGACACGTTCTGGATGCTGGGGTCGATTCCAATAATTTCAAGTTCCACTGGTTCTCCATTGACATACTCTGTGACGAAAGCTATATTAGGAAAAACATATATTAAAAAAGAAACGTTTTAATATAAAATGTCCATAAAGGTTCATTTCCCACGCGAGGGCCTTTTTTACTCGTTTTTTTTTTCTCGTTTTTTTCTTTAATTTTTGTATTCCTTATACCTGTAAAATATTTTAAGTGTCACACACACATGCAGTTACAGCACATGTACAATAACACACATATATACAAACGTGCAAAATTTATGTGGAGCAAATGGGAAAATGATGAATGGCAAAATCGTATCTAAATCGTAGGATATCTCTTTTCTTGGTTTTCTTTGATTTATTAAATTTTTTATTTACTATTACTACCTGCAGTCCCCGTGATGATTTTCCAATCTCCACGTCTTAGAGACGCCCTCTGCGTGGTGTCAAAGGTGTCGTTGTAAAGCGGGCGTCCTCGAGGGGGGTACCACGACGAGGGAGATATCAGTTCATGGATGACCTCGTATCTGTGACCCGTTTTTCCGGAACTGAAAGTGGCGGTCTAGTTAAAGACTACACGGTTGTATTTTTGAGACCAAAGAAATGTTTATCCAAAGTAATTCGCGCAGAGATATCCGGGTCCAATGGATTCTGGTTGGATGATGGAAAAATAAATACGTTAGCTCTTAAAACAATAAAATGTGCTAGATATACTTTCATTAATAAAAGCAAAGATTTGTGATGCATGCTATAAAAAAGAAAAAAAAACTTCAAGTCGAAATCACCCACGCAAGCAGATGGAAGTGATGACCACAAATTTTCTATTATAACCTAGGAAAAGTATCACCCACCTTAAAGTATCCCAAACATCAAATCCATCTAATCCAAGATTTTTAACATCTACTCCCGCTAATCCGAGCAATGTCGGACACCAATCTGTGATGGTAATGAGGTCACGCGCGGTTCTTCCCGGTCTCTGTAGCAGTTTACTCCATACAAAAACTGGCACTTTTATCCCACCTTCCCAGAGAGATCCCTTGATGCCCCTGTAAGGGGCGTTGTCAGCGCCCTGTTTTGGCGCACCGCCATTGTCTGAAATATATCGCAAAAGTTCCACGACAACAGTGGTGAATTGTTGGTTAGTTTAATTCATTCAGTTGTTTTGTAAACAAAAAAAGTTTTAGCCGGCTAAGCTGACAGTAATCTAGTGAGACTCCCCACGGGGATAGATCAATCTTAAATCTGTGGGAATGCAGTCTTAGTCTATTTCATCTCCAGCGCGTAAAAATACTTTTTGTTACAGCAGCAACGAACGCCACCTACCGGATGAAAATACAATCACGGAGTTCTCAAGCATCCCCTGCTGTATCAAACTCTTCACAATATCAGATACCGTTTTGTCCAAAGCGGACACCATTCCTAGAAAAAAAAACATTACAGACAGTTTGACCAGGATGCTGCAATATGGTAGAGGCTTATAAAAACCACGTAAGATGAGACTGACAAGGAAAGAAAAATAATGATCACGTGCACACAATGATCACACACAACTACAGTGGTGAGGTTACATGTGTTAGTACCTGCCAGTATAAACGAGAGATAAGCTCTTGAAAATGCGCAGATCTGACTCCTTTCAACTTGGACAATTAACATACCTAAATACGTTTTCCTCACGCCGCTCGGATCTAACCCATCATATAGGCTTTCAAATCTTTTTGGGACTTGAACCGGTTCGTGAACGAGTTGGAATGGCATGTACAAAAACAAAGGCTGCAAAAATGGATAAAAGTGCCTATCATGACACAACAAAACGTTTGTAAAAAAAGTTGCATGCAACATTGAAATTGAAAACTAAGGCCTAACGTAATCATGTATGATATGAAAAGACATCTCTTCGCTGTAGCGATCCCCTGTACTTACCTGATTGGTATTGTGATGGCGTATTATATCCGTTGCCACGCGAGAGTATATCTCTGTTGCGTACACGCCGTATTTGGACCGATCTGGCACAGTCCCGTTCCAAAGGTCAAGGCCACAGACACCAGGAAATGCCGAGAGACAATTTCTGTGGGAATAGAAGTCTGTGCCTCCGCCGTATATCCCTAAATAGGAAAAAAATCGTAAAATCTAAGGCCGTATTCACAACAGCGGACTAAGTAGTCCGCGGATCAAATATGGCCGTCCTACTTGAATGCTTGTTGCGCTATCCCCGCAGAGAATCTATTCAGTGTCTATTTAAGGATTATGCGGCAAGCTTTCAAGTGGGTATGTCATATTTGATCCACGGATTTGTTAGTCCGCGGATCGTCTTGTTTTGAATGCACCATAAGTACCTAGAGCTTCAATATTAGTTTCAATTCGAGGGTGACAAGTAATGGTATGATATGGTATGCATACAGTGTATATGGAGACTATAACGATATTGTACCAGTATCATACCCTGAAGAAGACTTCTTACACTGAAGTAGAAATAACTGTACACTAAGTTAAAGGGATAATAACTCTTCGTTTCGGCCAAAAAATGAATTTTCCTGGAGTAAACAACAATTTTCCCATACTAACCAATGGTTAATGAATCCATTTTTACATTCAAAATTAGTCCCTGGTTTTTTTCTAAAAAGTTTGATTTTTTGTTAAAATCTCTTAAGACAGAGTATAGCCATCAATGGAGGTCATGTGGTCTAAAGAGACGCTCAGATATCAGAATAAAAGCTATAACTGCCGTTTTTGTGGTAAAACAGAATACATTATATTTCTATGAGTTATTCACAATGTTTTTTTTTTTTGTAAAATATAGATCTCATACGAAGAGTTATTATCCCTTTAAGGTCTTGCTGGAAGAGATCTCTGTTGTAACTTACCGTAGAAGCTGTCAAAGCCTCTATACGTTGGGGTATGTTTGTACGTGTAGTGCCCTAGATGCCACTTCCCGACCATGTGGGTGGCGTATCCCCTCTCTTTCAGCCTCTGGGGGAGTAGTTTCTCCGTCAAAGGCATGCCCACGGGATAGCCATGCATGTAGGCAACCGACAGACCGGTGGTTACCTAGAAATCGTTGACATTACTAAAGTTATACATGTATATACAATTATTAGTTTGCTAACTAACTGACTAACTAACTAACTGACTTACAAACTAACTAACTAACTAACTAAATAACTAACTAATTGACTGACTAACCAACTTAATGACTAAATGAACAGATAAAAAACTAACTGTAAATAAATGGATAAGTAAGTAAAGATATGCTAAGAGATGGGTACATCAGTTATTGAAGTGTATGAATTAAAATACACATGGGTGATTGAGGTTACTCTTGAAAAACGGGAAAGACCAAAGAGAGAGAGAGAGAAAGAGGGGGTGGAAGGGAGAAAGATGGTGAAAGAGAGAAATTAACAGAGAAAGAGAAATGAACAGAGAGAAAGGGAAAGATAGAGAAAAAAATGAACACAGAGAGAGAGAGCGAGAGAGAGAGAGAGAGAGAGAGAGAGAGAGGATGGAAGTGATCAGTGAGAGAGACAAATAAAGAGAGATGGTGTTGGAGATGCATATGAGAGAGTGAAATCTGATGCAGAGGAACTGAAGTGATAGCTTGGGCAGTACATGTTTATAGGGAAGGCGAAAATATGATGGAAATTCAAACCACTCACCGCATCTTGACCTGTTAACAGTTCTCCTCTGCTTGGAGTACACACGGACTTGGCGTAATAATTCTCCAGTTTGACTCCCTCCCTAGCCAGTCGATCCAGGGTTGGTGATTTCACCTGGTTGTTATGGTAACCTATGTCATTCCATCCCATGTCGTCTGCTAGGAACAAGACAATGTGCGGCGGTGTGGTGGAAACGGCCGAACAAATCCGATGCAGCAAAACCCAAGCAAGAACCGATGGAATGACAGAAGTCCACCCCATCATGGAAATCGCTTACTTCTCTAAGTCTAGAAAGACACTGCTATATTATTTCTCGTATTTCTAACTAAGAATGTTATTCTAAATTTGGTAATTGTATTTGGCACATTGCCCTTGGTGGCTTCAAAAACACCGTGTCAACAAAACTGAGGGGCGCCACTTAAATCTGCGTTTTGACAGCTTGTTTTAAAGAATAAACAAATGCTATTCTGTTTCGCATTTCTGGAGTTGGCATACGTGTCTCTGCTTAACATCAAATCCAGAAAATGGTTAGTTTTCTTCTTAAATTATTCCCTTTTGTTTTGTCTGTGCACGTGTATACAGTGACTGTATCTGGAAAAAAGTGCTTCTGTTTCGTTGATATGGCAAAGTTAAGGCAATTAAAAAAAAAAAACAACAACAACTTACGGATGTTGAATATAAATTCGTGGAAGAATTCCAAATGTTGAGTATAGATGGCGTATTAGAGCCCCTGTGTAGGACTATATCAGTGGGCATAGTGTGATTTGCGTTTATGCTTGACTGTTTTTTCTTCTATCATATTACGGAGCATGTTTAAAAACCCAATGCACGTGCACTATATTATATCTAAACATATTATATCACATATTATAACACAAAATTTATGTACCAGCGCAGGTATCATATGCATTTCATTGGATTGCTAAAGGCACGCATTATCTCTATTATTCATCCATGTGAATTTTACCAGCGCGATCAGTCTCGTGCAAAAAGTATTTATAAACAGTTTTAAAGGTTTCATTTACGATAGATCCACATATTTGATTTACCTGTTGACTGCTTCGTCTGTTCACTCTTACAGACTTGGTAACAACTGAATAACCTGTTCAAGGTGAAGGTGAAAAACTGAACAAGTAATACAAACTGAGATCCAATGAAATTACAGTATTTCCACAGTTTTAATAAAGTATATATATATATAGTTTCCGTCATAAAAAGGAGGCCTGTGTTTTTTAACCGGTTTCCATATAAACTCTACCTTGCTAAGCATATAGGAAAATGGGGACATGGAAGCTGTACAATGTCTGTGACCCGTATCGGAGGCATCGTGTACTTAATATAGAATAAAAAAATGCCCTAATGGTGCCCTATATGTATTCGGTGCGGGTCTACACATTGTTTAACTCGGGGCGTTTTTGCAGAATATGAAATGAAATGCTTACGTTCAACGTTATAGGTTTTGTCAGGGAATACATACCAAGTGTCTGCCGAGGTGAAGATGGAGCTTACTATCTCCGTGTTCATTGTAATGTTGTCTTTGCTTGGAGTAAGTGTGAGAGGGACTGGGAAGAGACCTCCACACATCATCGTGTTCCTAGCAGACGACATGGGTTGGAACGACGTAGGTTACCATAACAACCAGGTGAAATCGCCAACTCTGGATCGACTGGCTAGGGAGGGAGTCAAACTGGAGAATTATTACGCTAAGTCTGTGTGTACTCCAAGCAGAGGAGAACTGTTAACAGGTCGGAATGCGGTGAGCTCTTTCTTTATCTCTCACTGTTAATTTCCATCCTCTCTCTCTCTCTCTCTCTCTCTCTCTCTCTCTCTCTCTCTGTGTGTGTGCCTGTGTGTGTGTGTGTGTGTGTGTGTGTGTGTGTGTGTGTGTGTGTGTGTCATTCTGGCCACTTTCCTTTTATTCACCCCTTTACTCTCAAACCATTTCTTGCTGTCCTGATAGCTCTTTCTTTCTTTCTTTCCTTATTTCACTCTACACTGTATATCTCTACGAGAGCTTACGAGATTGCATTAGATGTTTGTAAAAATTGCATAGTTAAATCAGTAGATATGTTTATATAGTTAAATTACAGCCCTCTACACAGCATACGCATTCACTATTGTTATAGAGCCCATCTCAGGCCTTATCGTTAATTCAAGCCTTGCATATGGTCTAGGCAAAGTTAATTTGGACTTTCTTTATCCATTAAAGGGCAATTGATGGGATTTACCCACCAAAATGGAATTTTTTTCGGGGAAATTAGCCATTTTCTAGCACTCACGAACCCCTAATCTATCCCTTTCTCTACTTGGATTCGACCTTTAAGTGAATTTATAAAGGTTGACTTAGTTTAAAAAGGCCATTCATTATTAGGCCTACCAGCGACCATCTCCCTAAGCTTCGATGAAAGTATCAACATCAAGTACGCTCCGCAATAAATTGTTTAAGGAGTTAAATCGTTTTTAAGGCGTATGTAAAGTAGTATAAGTATATGTGGATGGCAAAAATAAACATTTGGAGGATTTTCAGACCCATGAAGTGTACCTTTAACCTCAAATTACCAGTAATCTATATTTTCAGGCTTGGACAGGCCTCGCTTTGCCATACATGCAAGGAATGCCGATGGCCCTGCCGCTGAACGAGACTTTGCTTCCACAGCGTCTCAAGGAGAGAGGTTACCGAACCCACATGGTCGGCAAGTGGCACATTGGTCACTACACTTGGAAGAACACTCCTCTGTACAGGGGATTTGATAGTTTTTATGGTAAGATTCCCCTAGATATATCCCCTCCTCTCTCTCTCTCTCTCTTTCTCTCTCTCTCTCTCTCTTGAAGCTGATTTCGTGCTTTTGAAAACTAAAGTTGCTATAATGATGAGTCAGGATAAAATTTTCGTGAATTATTCAGTTTATTTAATCATTTAATAGTTTATTTATCTCCCGGAATATGTGTTTTATAGCTGGGGCTATAATTGCAGAGAAAATGATCTACTGACAAATTTTTCTTTATATAAATGTAGTTCAGTTAGTCATATAAGACAGCGGGCTTTTTTAAGGTTTTGGCACTTTGGTATAAAAAAAACCCTTATCTTCTCGTTCATAAGGTATTTTCGGCGCCGCGAATGACTATTTTACTCACACGGAATGCTTGTCCACGTTTGGTCAGTGTGGTCTTGACCTTTGGAACGGAACAAAGCCAGATTGGACCAAACACGGGACGTTTGCCACGTACATCTACACCGATGTGGCCAAGGACATTATTAAGAAACACGATGCTGATAAAGTGAGTTAAATTTCTCTTTTTATCACTATCCCACATTGCAATGTAAGTGCCGAGAAACTCCTATACTAGTATTGACTTTTCTGGATTGGAAACCGCATTGACGTCATTTGAGTTTGCTTTTTTTAATCCGAAAGCACCAATTCCGTCCACACAGGGACGTCATCTGGGACTGGAATCAGACAAACAAAGGCAGAAACATGGCGTATCACGTAGCGTGGATTTTCGCACAATTTCTGCCAGAACATTTTTATTCGGACATCGCCATTCCAAAAGCGGTGCTAAGAAACTGTGTAGCGCCAGCACAGTCGGTGCGAGCTGTTCCAACTAGAACTGACATCAAAGGAAGCATATAAATGCATATAAGGCATGGGCAATTCCACTGTCTTTTATTCTTTTGTAATATGTCTATTGCCTGCTATTTAAATTTCATTTCCCTTTATAACTGTCTTACTTAATATTCAAATTCGAAGAAAATAGTCACTTTATTTTGCTATGTAAATGAAATGAATAATAATAATAATAATAATAATAATAATGATACATGATAATCCGGTTTTAACATTGTTTTGCGATTTTCATGCTTTCAGCCGCTTTTCCTATATGTCGCCTTTCAACTTGTGCACGAACCTCTAAAAGTACCCAAGAAATACGAGGAACTCTATGACGGGGTCGTACCGGAGGGCGTCAGGAAAATATACTTGGGTGAGAAACGGACATTATTTTTATCTTTCCCCTCATCATGCAACAGTTTTGGATGTTTTCTTCACAAACTGCTAACGAAATAAGTGTTTAATTACGGAATTAAATAAGTTAAAGAACGCATTTCTCGACATTCCATTTCCCCATTTCAAATTAACAATTAGTTTTTGGCAGACCAGATATTTTGCTAAGGCTAGTTTTATCAGTCACGTGACAGGAATGGGCAGCCTGCTTGGAACCGGAGTCAGTTTCCCAATACTTCTTACACGTGACCTTTGCTCCATATACTGACATGCGGCTGTATTCTTACCTACCTTATCATACGGGAGCCCGGATTGCTGTTTCAGGGTACCATTTTTGCTAGGTTGGACAGTTTTCATTACGGCTGACACTATGTTCAAAACACCCTAACAAGAATGACATCATCTACAAGTAAAGAATTTTCCTTATTTTTTTGTGAAAGCATACAGATACCTAAATTTGACATTTTTCATCAATCAAAAATTCGGAATATTTTACATGTTTTGATGGATTTGAATTGGTTGAAGTCTTTATTTTCAATTTATACCGGTAACTTTATCTTAAAATTGTATATTTGAACACAGATGGCTCTAATCCAAGATGGCCACCACATGAAATGAGCTTTTTCTTTAGATCACAAGACAAATTATTTAAACACTTTGTGTCCTATGTTGTTTTGATTTCTTTCTAGGAATGGTATCTGCGTTAGACGAGGCTGTATCCGAGGTGATGGGCTCGTTGGCACAGCAAGGAATGCTTGACAACACTGTGATCGTATTTTCGTCCGGTAGGTGACGTTCTCTTTAAACTCTATTTCAACTGTTTCTTTTATCAGTTTGACAGAAAAATTAAAATCGAGACCGATTTTACCCTTTGAGACAGTCTCATATTAAAATAAAGCTCTAAGGAATTTCAATTTTAGCAATAAAAATCGGCCGGTGTCTTTCTGTTGTACTTATTAAAACATAAAACCAACAAGATTTTCCCTGGGTAAGTTGTAAAATTCTCCCACGTACCAAACCAACATCCAAAGCATTTTCTTTTATTTGAAAGTAAAAATGGGTGCGACAAAATTCTTAGTTGCACTAGTATTTCTCTAAAATCAGGATCAGTCTCGATTGTAACACACATCTCAATATTGTCTTTTATTTGTCAATAATGTTCTCTCTGACAGACAATGGCGGTGCCCCAGACGTGGGTGCTGACAACGGCCCTTACAGGGGCATCAAGGGGTCTCTCTGGGAAGGTGGGATAAAAGTGCCAGCCTTTGTATGGAGTAAACTGCTACAGAAACCGGGAAGAACCGCTCGTGACCTCATTACCATCACAGACTGGTGTCCGACATTGCTCGGTTTAGCGGGAGTCCAGGTGGAAGGGGTTGAAGCGATGGACGGATTCGATGTATGGGACGTGTTGAGGTACTACAATGGGACATTCACACACAGTTGATCCTCGGATTAACTAGTCGGCGGATTAAATATGGCGCGTACTTGAAAGCATGTGCCGAAATTTTTAAATTTTTAAATTAAAATTGCTGTAGCTGCCCTTGCTAGGACGGCGTGCGTAGAAGGGTTTCTATCATGTTATTGTAAGACGTTTATGTGGCTTGCTTTCAAGTTGATCTAGATAGTCAACGGATCAACTGGTTGTGAATGCTCCATATTTCTGTTTCATTTGCAATGGCAGGACTTTCGTGCAACTTGGCCTACACGTGAACTCCTGTTCTAAAAACCATTCATATCGTTACTTGCAATACTGGTTGGCTTAAAATTTGCCTACAATTTGCCTACAGCGAGTGATACATGTTACATCCTGGTCCTAAAAGCACCAATAAAAGAATTCCCCAATATCTACAGATAGGGTAGCATGCTACACATATACAGGCCTAAACTAAGCAGTCGGCTGAGGGAAATGTTTGGAGCAGCTTTTGAAGTCCTAGGTGTTACATGGTATCGGGTTATTTGTACCACCTATGCACAAATGTTTTTGCTGACTGAAGGAAAAGTAAAGGAAAAAAGCTTTGATGAACAGCATTTCAATTAAAAAAGTATCTCCCATACTTTTGTTTTTCAAAATCTCTGTATTATGCAAATGCGAAATCAACGTACAGGTATTGATTGAACTTCAATCCTTCCAGCAAAGACCACCGCGGAACGAGAGTGGAAATTATCCATGAATTAGTGTCCCCACCATCATTTATTCCAAGACGTGGCAAGGAACTGTACAACGACACCTTTGACACATCATTGAGAGCCTCTTTACGGCAGGGAGATTGGAAAATCATCACTGGAACTCCAGGTAACCATGCCAACCTGCCACAGAGTTCGTTTTTGTTCCATCTTTGATATACTTCTTGGTATTCAGTGCATCAATTGTGCTTAAAAATGTGAATTTAAAAAAAGTTATATTGTTTAATTGTACATTTATGTCCAAATCGCCTCGTCAGTTTGATTTCCAAATGAAAATTAAGTGGCTTTCTTTTATCAAAAATTGCCGTGTGAGTTTGTCTTTGTTTTCCGAATATCCTTTCACCCTAAATTGTTTCTAAAATCTTTTTATTTCACCAAATAAAATCTTTTTAGAATCATTATCTTTAAAGAGAAGTGATCACTGTATAGCATTTCTGTAGCAATTAAATTGTTCGGTTAGTTAGGTTGTCATTTAAAGTGGATTTTATCTATTCACAGTTGTTTTTCTAGAAAAAAATTATATGTTCGGCGTTTGTTTTCTTTTACTTTATTGTAACCCCTACACCAAAATATGTTATTGCAGCTTTTCTCTTGGCCTATACCGAGGATGGCGAACCTGTTGGATTGGATATTATAGGTGTGGACCCCAACATTCAAAACGTTTCTTTGAATAAAAACGTATGGCTCTACAACATTACTAAAGATCCGTATGAAGTCAATGACGTAGCAGACAAGAACCCAGGCGTAGTGCGCCACCTATTGGACAGACTGGAAGCAATCCGCCAGATGGCACCATCTACAATGTTTCCACCACCGGACCCAGCCCTGTATTCTAAGTTCCACAATGGTGCTTGGGCTCCAGTTGACGTTCCTGATAAAATAACGTAGGGAGCCGAAGTAAGATAACTCTGTTACACAAAATATTTTTTATTCTTCAACTTATCACTGTACTATAAATATAAAAAAATATCATTTTTAATTATTTTGTGTTCCATTTGATTTGTTATTTAAAATTACAGTACATATTTATGGACACATTCCAATTCCAAAGTTGCCGAACCATAATTGTAAAAGAGTGCATTTTTATTTGAGATATTTTGACGTAATTAATCATCTAAACAAAAACATCTACGAAACCATGTGTCTGCATGTAAGTAATGCGTAATCAATTTTAAAAATAATATAAAATATTTCATTTATTTCAATTTATTATAACTGATTCACATAAAAATCCTATTAATAAACAAGCACACGAGTTCCTTTTGCAGCCAGAAAATAAGCTTCATTCGTAACAAATCATATTGAAAAAAAAATCATTAAAATTATTAAAAGTAAATTATTATTCGATATAATTAAAAATCAAGAGTAGGGGTCACTTTCACCGGTACAAAGAAGGGGCCGTAGCGATAGTCCGAAGGTTCATTGGTCCGAATGTTCACTATAGAACCTTCGGACCAATGAACCCTTGATTAAAAAATCGATGAAAATGTTACCACTTTTCGGACCAATGAACCTTCGGACCAATGAACCTTCGGACTATCGAGACGCCCCCACAAAGAAGGCATTTTCACACCCTGTTTGGCCGAACTCAACAATGAGTTGAAGTATAGGACATTTGCTTAGAGCATAAGATTGAACATAATTGCAACTAAGAATAAGAATGATTATAACATAAAAGATAAGCCTAAAAATTCAATAATTATATAATGACTTTTAAAGGTAAACTGAGCAATTTTGCTTAACAGTGACGCCTGAGAAATGCACTTGCTTTATGAGGAATAGGAAATTTTGGCAGAACGGAGAATGGCCCACTGTTACGCATAACTACCAAAGTACTAAAACAAGTCAAACTAATATGAATTCAGACGAGAGGACTAGATTTAAATTCTCCTTTAAACGGTCTGATGACACAAGTTGGATGGCTACTCCGTCCAAATATGTCCTAAGAGAATGCAATTCATGTTAATTAACAAACATTCATTCTACATTAGATGTTAATTAAACAAACTTCAGGTTCCTTGAAAATACCACTTAATAACAGAGCTACGTGTACCCTATTAAATCTTCAACCTTTCAATTTATGTTTCATAAAATTAATCTGCGGTTTATTGTTCCGCGGAGCGTTTCTATATTTTGCCTGAAAATCAGCCAAAGCTTTCCACTGTTTCTGACGCTGAAACATCTCCATCGCCGCACGAGGGTCGCCACGCGGGACTGGCGCTCCCTGGGGCGGGCCAGGCGGTGGAGGCCGAAACCCCATACCCGGGGGTGGCGGTCGAGGATTGAACGGTTGATTTTGGACTTGCTTTTGGTACGGGTTTTCACGAAACCAGTCTATATTGACCGGTGGTTTGGGCCGTTTGTATAAAAAGCCATACGAGCCCCGCACGTTATTGCTTAAAGACTCTCCCGTCAAGTTACGTAATGGCTGCAGTTCTTTATATGGTCGGTAGCCAAGGAGAGGATATATCACAGAGCATACTTGGTCAATCTGAAATGCATCCGCTGGGGAAATCTTTTGAATCCACGCATGTGCAGTAGCAGTAGAGTTTTTGCGCACGGTGCCATAGTCTCCGATACCCTTTGTTACATTGCCCGCACTCTGAGTGGCGTTAAACAGCCACTTTTCTACTGACTTAGGAAACGGTAAGCCTAAAAACTCATATATAGCAGTAGCCGTTTCTGTAGGAAACTCGGCCAGGTCTTCGTAACGGACCTGCATGATGCGGTTGGGAAACACGTGCTCTAGACGTTGGCGCGTACTGTAATCTCGCAAAATCTCCATACATCTCATATTGGCCTCCATCTCGAGATTCCCTATCATCTCGCCCACCTTGCGGCGGGAGATTAAAGCAGCCCGTGGATCTCGCACTAAATGAATGACTTTCAATCGTGGATTCTTTTGCATCAGCGTCTCCACTTGGTTCATACGGATTCGCAACAGTTTCAGCGTCTTTAGTGATGCTGTCCTGCACGCTTCCTGCATCAACGGTAAACATGACGCCTTTCCCAGTCCCCGTTTTGATTTAAGACAGTCGAAATACTTGAAGTCATTGAGTCTCTGGTGTCTGCCAAGACCAGCTTGGAAGTCGTGGTTGTCCTTGGGTACTACGATTTCTTTACCTTTATCTGTTCTGAATATCCTGCAGTACAAAAAAGAAAGACGTTTTTAGATCATTCTTAATCAGGCTTTGTCATATGACAGTGATTGTACGAGTACGCGTCTAAGTGATACGAATATTTTTTGTAAAACTGGTGGCAGTTGGGTTCGGTTTATTGTGACAGTTTTCTACCTTTTCTAATTTTTTTATTTCTATACTTAATTTCGATATCGATGTAACGTAAAAAATTCGTCGTGACTTGAAACGCCATCATGCGTCATTTGAGGTTGAAATTTCCAAACAGCTTTGGTGGTGTAAAATAAAGTTTCTAAATAGGCTTTTCAAAATATCGCAAACATATGATAAGTTTACCGTAAAACATTGTGAAAGTATGCACTTTCGGAATTTTTTGTAGAATTTCTTTTCATTCAGTCTTTTCAGTGACCTTTAGTAGCTTTAACCTGTATAGTAATAGGCTCAGTTTCTAAGCTTTTGGAATAGTTTTTTCGCCAAAAAACTGACTAAAAATAAAAAAAAAAAAAAAAAGAAAAAGAAAAACGTTTTTTTTTTTTTTTTTTTTTTTGTGAAAAACCTATTTATCTTAAAAGAGGCTCTGAAAGATAGCGTCACAAGCCATTATGGCGTAATTATTAATGAAGATAAGGCATTGTGACTAACCATTACGGTCAGTTGATGTCATAAGACAGGATGACGTAATAATTACCGAAAGATAACGTCATAAGGCCGTGCGACGACATGACTCAGACTATATAAAGATAACGTCGTGACGCATATGACGTGATAATCACTGAAAGATAGCGTCATGTAGCCAAATGACGTAATAATTGCTGAAAGACAACGTCATTTAGCCAAGTGACGTAATAATTATTGAAAGATAACGACAGAAGTAAATGTGACTGGACACTCACTGGAAGACGATATCGTATGGCGCGGTCACATCTAATGGAATATTAAACATGCGGCAGTTCAGGAGGTCATCCACGATCTGGGTGGTCTCGTCAAACTCTATACCATGCTTTGGAGCCGGTCTGAAAACGAAGATTTTTATCTGTGATATGTTCTTGAAAGTACTGTATTTTGTGTAACCTCAACCATGTAATTGTCAGTTATGATTTGCTTAGCAACGTTTAAAATATTTCTGCTTTGGTAAATTTATTGTCTGTGGAAATTTCACCTACGACTGAGGATCTGAAATCGACTTCAGTTTTCCATCCGATTTATGAGGTAAAGTAGGTAAATTAGTTGATTGGTAAATTATTAAAAAAAAAACAGGAATAATGACAAAATACTTGTAGTAATAACTTAATTTCAGTGATGAAAATAAAAAAGTCATGCAAACCAACTAATATCAATTTTTATTTGAATTAACATATTAATGTTCAAATACTTTATATTTCACAAATTAAAGTAGCATAATATATGTTTAAATACTTCTGACAGAAAAAAGTGACGAAAACACCCACTTACTTTGTTGTGCCGTTCGGATACGTAAGGGAACCATATTTCTCCATAGATTTGTAGAATCCCCAAATTGGCTCAAAGAGGTAAAAAGCATGGTCGTTTTTGTTGAAGAGCTCTCCGGTGAAAGAACTCCCGCTCCTCTGATAGGTCAGAATTATAACCTGTCGTGCGCTTAGTTCCTCTCCGATGCCCACTAGGGGGACGAAGAGTCGGTCCACTTTTTGAGGGTCGTTTGTAACCACTGGAAGTATTGAAAAAAGTTTTTTATGTCAGGTTTTTGTAAATAGTTAATTTGAAGAAAACCAGTACGCGTTTGGAAAACAAAGGGTCATTGGAAAACACATGACTGTTTTTTCGTTAAAACGAAAGTGTAGCTGTTGAAATGTTTAGAAATATAACGATACGATTGCTTAAACCAAATTACATGTAGTATAGATTGTTTGAGAAAAGATGGTTACACATAGGGGCCTTTGATAGGTAAGAGTAGGAAGGGATGTTGCCTGTCAGCCATTAAGAATGTTAATTAATTACCCCTCCCCCCAAAAAAAAAATGTTTATTAACATCAATAATAAAGAAAAAAAGAACAAACTGCAACACCGAGGCCTTGTACACACACACGCACGCACACGCGCGCGCGCGCAGACGAAGAGAGAGAGAGAGAGCATAAGATGCAAAGAAACAAAAGTCATGGACACAAATCAATCTGTTTGCTTACGTCCCGTTTCCAGCCAGTAATAAAACAAGGAGCAGGAGAGTAATGCGTAGACGAAGACCACCTTTAGCGAGAGGAACCTCAACCCCCGTGCTAGTACCACCGGCATGTCTCTCCTCTCACGCTATCACAACACTGGGACCATCCGGTAAATAATATGCTGTCATTTTGGTTTCATCTGTAAAAGAAAGAAGAAATAGAAAACTATAAATAAATAATTTAATTAATTAAGGAAAACATATGAAAATAAATAAATAAATAAATAAATAAATAACGCATAATATAAAATACAGTATTTGTGATACATTTTATTACAGACTTGACATTTAATATGGAATATTTCAGTTTTAAAGGTATACCTAGGAAAAAATGCGTTCTTTTTTCAAAAAATTCAGATCTCATATAAGACATCTGACTGGAGAAGTGTGGAGTCAAGTGTGTCGCTGCCAATTAACTGACTACCAAGTCTGTTGCACTGTTGCCTTGTGTAATATGCACTGATTTAATTGGGCAGTGCTCCTTTGGGCTGGTCAAAGCTTGGCTATGGTGAAGCATGGTTCTGTTAAAAAAGTATCCATATGTCGGCAACTACTGTATAGAAGAATTTGAAATTTTACATGCAAGCGGTCGGTTTTGCAGTGCGTAAAATGAGTTAAGAAGTGTTTTACAAAATTGTCAAGCTGTGCCAGAATGGCACGAAAAGCACAGACATTGCCAGACAGATTATTGTGTCAAACGGAATGGTCTATACAGTTTTATAGAGTAATGCCCAGACTGATGTACCTACACAGAGACCACACCCAATGCATCGACGTCTTACCGCCAGGGTACAGGACTCACTGTCCTTCAGGATATGCTGCTGCAATTAAACCAAAACCACCAAGTCCATTTTGAATGAGGGGCAAATTGTCACCAAAACGCGTTTTTCAAGGCTCTTAGCGAACACCAAACTGGTTTCAGCAGGTTAAGATACCAGATGACCTCTGAGGAAGCCATTGTAAACAGCAAGGTTGCGTAGTCTGTTTCTCTAATGAATTGGGGGCCATGACCGTTTCTGGGTAGAACACTGAAACCGCGTGGCATTCTTTATTGGGGTCAGATTTCACCTGTACCGCTAAACTGGTCTAAACAGAGTTTACAGACATCCTGAAGAGGCCTACGACGAAGCGTGTGCCACTTCTTAAGTGACTAAGGTCATTGACAGTGTCAGTATTTGGAGTGGAAACCACATTGGTGCCAAAACACCAATGGTAGTCATCGATGAAAACCTGAACCAGATCATATAAAGGAATAATCTGGGAACCACTTGACTTTCATTTGATAGGGGGCACCTTAGGAACAATTTAAGGTTGCACGATGAGATTGCCGGTTCACACAGAGCACTTTTAATAGCAGATAACTTACAGAACCAAGGGAATGAGTAGCTACCTTGGTCATCTAAATCGCCATAATTGAACCACATAGACAATATGTCGGTAGGTCATTACTCCCCGAATCAACAGCCTGCATGTCCTACAACAAAACTGAGCCAAATTGGACAAGTTTTAACGGTTGCCTGGAATTTTATTTCAGATTAATCTCTAAAAATCTATCATAAGGAATACCTTGCGGCTTGAAACCTCTGGTAGCAGCAAGATGAGGTCAAGCGTAACAGCGACTGTTGCTTTGACTAGACACTGACATGGGGGGCCTTTGTGGGACATGTAATTCTTTTAAAGACAATAATTAGGAAAATATGGAGATCCAAAATATCGCTATCAATGGTTGTCGTATGACTTAAAATAGGCAATGTATTTTTGTATGTTTCACTGGCGAATTCAGTTAATGAACTGATGTCACACTGACATCGAATAGATTATCAAAAGTTATGAAAACATGATTTTAATCCTTATTTTCATTTATCAGTCAGCAAAGTAGGAAAAAAACTGATAAATTATGATTTGGAAAAAATATTCCATATTAAATGTCAAGCCTGTATTTCGATATCGGTGCTATAAGTCTGTAGCTCTGACTTCGCGTGTCTCTCTGTGTCATAGAAGAGAATTTTGCTGCTGGGTAATTATAATAATAATAAAGAACACGTAACTGTAATAGGCAGGCCAGGAGCGGATTTAGGCCGTCTTCTGGGTCTTCAGTTTACATTAACGGGTATGTAATTTTTTCTGCTGGAAGACGGTCAAAAATGAGCATGGGTCAACAAAGATCATTTGGAAGACTGTCAGAAAATATCTCTGGAAAANATTTTGCTCAGGCTACGGCCCTGGGATTTGTATCCATCCATTTGACAGTATAGTGTCTGTTGGCTTTAGGATTTAACCCGTATCATCACTACATTGAACAATGGAATACAAGTTGTGGTTTGACAGAAAACATGGGAGAAAATGACGAATAATCCCCCCCTCAACTGTTTCTAACCACTCACATGGAAATTTCCTACCATATCCTACGTCCTATACAGGGAAATTGGCTAAAAATCTTATAGGGTGCTGTATAACGTTTCATTCATGTATAGGGAAATTGGCTCAATATCTAATAGAATCCTTAAGGACATATGTTCTAGACAGGAATCCAATAGGACGTCCGACGGAATCCCAACATGCATTAAGTCTCATAGAGTCCTGTAAGATTCCTATCAAGTCCCATAAGATCCCGCAGAACATCTATAGGGAATGTGTATCATCTGTGTCAGGGGTGGCTCCCATTTGTTAACGTATAATATGAATGTCATATAATGTATGGCTTATACGGAGGTACAAGCTTCTGGTACGAACTTGTGTTTTGATTGTACTAGGACTCAGCTACTACTCGAATCCCCAGGGAAATCGCTAAAAACGTGCGCTGTGGTATATTTATGGCATAACAAACATGATGTAGGTCGTCACCGTCTCCACCATCTTGTTTATCAATAGGCACAGCATATTTACGCCATAAGGTGTTAAAAAATTGAAATTTGAGAACACGCTAGATGTGTTCACAATGGTTGCTTGTTGGGTCGTCTTTTATGTGGGCCTTACTCTCCGTTATTGTGTTAAAGACATACCGAACATGGACACTATGCCACATCGTGGTCGCTGCATTTTTAAACTCCAGTGGACAATTAAAAGTGCATACCTATAGACGATTAATTGTCATGTATTCTTACCTTCATAAACTTAAACATACTGAGCGGGAGTGCCACAAGTGTCACACGCCCAAAAATTAAACAGTGGTTAACAGCCGGATTTCACTCACCTTAACTGCATCCCTTGTTCCACCTCCTCACATCAGCAGGTAACGACTACAACTATAAACCTCAACCTGTAAGAGCCATCGCCTATAACTTCAATCCCGAGACTTAAATCACATACGTGTCCTTTATGCAAACCAGGTACATATACTAGTGTATTGACCGGTCACAGGGGTAACGCATTACGAAGTCGAAGTCAATTGTTTGAGTTGTTTGGACAAATGCATTAGACGTGCTATATTCTATATACTAGAGCCAGCTCTGAGTGACGGGGACATGAATAGGCGCAGGTATGAAGCGGTGTCCCATATTCTGTTACCTACACCTTCGTTCAGATGCAGACACACCGGGTCTAACTTACAACCCGGTTTTAATCCGTTTGGCAGATTTAACGAGTCACGAATGAGACGAACGGGTTAAATGGCAATTCCCATAAAAGAATAAATTGATCGAGCTTTATGTTAAGACTGATGTGAACGGGACTGTATAAATTAACCTGTTCAGGCCTGAATGACGTCACCAGGGGAAGCAGATTTATCTTTGCCCCCTCCCTCCCCTTTTTAATAATCTGGATTAGGCCCTATATTTTTTCCTCTTCGTTGTATTTTAAACTACTTCTAAATGGGTTGCTGGCGCTACGCAAATTAGTATGAGTGAAAGCAAAATACGGCTTTGAAGTCACGCTTTGGAGCCGTCACCTGTTTATACATAAGGTACAATGGGGATATGCGGAGTTTATATTACGTTTTGAAGATCAAACTTTGCCCTTTACTTTTCTTCAGCGAACAAACAGCGTAAATTGTTGTTGTGTTTTAAATTTGTGTTTTTTAAAACCATTCTTTATATTATTATCATAATTCCGAAATGTTGAAGCATGCTTTTGAAACTCTAGCAAAGGCGGTTAGTGGGTAGAGAGTAATAAGACGACCTTAAAATTTTAAATGAGAACCCCAAAATTCAGATTTCCGTATACGTCCCCTTAAAAATTGGACTGGCTTTATAGTGCTTCTGAACATTGAGTCAACAGTACACCATTGTGATGCAGCTTATATCATCCATTGAGTAAACTGACTCGGCTTTTGGCAAGTAAATTATGGGTTAGCTAGTGGTGACATCTGGCGGTTACATAGAAGCGCGATAATTTCGAAACCTGTATCCATATGTCATTCAACTATGACAGCATAATTTAGTAGTGTCTGTTGATATCAGTAATTCCTAAATGATTGGCGAGTTTTGATGTCAAATTAAAGTTTCACTGTCATGCTTCAGTTATTTGATATTTAAAAACAACTGAAAATCTATTAGTTAAAAAAATGTAATAAAGAAAGTGAAATTTGAGGTACGGAGGTTTTTAATGGCAGGTGATTGTAATAAAAGGCATAAGTGCATGGGAAGGTGTTTGGGTGAAGGCCGTCGAATAAATTAATGAAAAGGGAATATTTTTTTTAAGAAAAGTATTGAAAACGCGAAAAAAAAACCTTTCACTGGATTATCTCACGCCAATGAATTGCCCTCAATGCCGCTGAAGCCTTACTTTATGAAGCGATCGGACAACTGGCAGTATCTAGACTAGATAGTGTCCAGACTAAGGGTGATTTCAATATCTCTTTCTTCCCACTGGATAAAAGCGAGCGGGAGTGGGGGGAATGGGAGGAGGGTTATAGATGATATAATGTGTATAAGAGAAAAGCTGAAAAAAAGGAATACTTCCTTTTTATAATTCTAGGTATAGAAGATATATAGGCCATAATTAAATAACTATAAACATGCACAATTTAAGCACACTTTCGAAAAAGAAAAGATGAGGCATTGAATGTTTAAATCTAACGATAACAGAGATAGTTAAGATCTACACTGAAAATCAATAAAACCGCCAGACAACCCCGTGACCCTTTTTCGATAACCCAACATGTATATCTCCAATACCTACATGTACCCAATATAAACGTGTAATATCTGTGACCAGACACTTCGCTGAAGTTACACCGAGCCTTCAACATGGCTATCTCTAATTTCTTCGTGTTCGTCTTGGCGCTTACCGGCGCAGCCCTAGGCGCCGTGACTCCGCCTCAGCCGAAGAACCCCGCCACAGTGCCGATTCCGGTCGACGGCGGAAACGGCGTCGATGTTCCCAAGGACTCCTGCTCGTGCAAAGCTACCACCGCCAACCTCTCCGCGGTTGTGACCACCCAGAGCCAGCAGATCCAGAGGCTGTTGACAGAGAATGAAATCGCCCTCGGAGACGCCGCCTCGATGAAGACTCAGATTGATCAGCTGGTACGCACGGTGGATGTCCTCAAGACGTCTTTGCAGGTATTAAATTTTTTTTTATTTTTTTTTTTTTCAAATTAATAAATAAGTTTATTTTTAATTAAATATTGCCAAAACGTGGCATTGTTTTGATTCAGTGACCATTTAGGAAAAATGATGAAAGAAATTGCAATGTACGCATGCCAGTCTAGTAAAAAGGAAAACTATCTAACTTAATCAACTACAGCCAGGGGGAATGCTACGCACAACATATCTTTTATATGTAATTTATGTGATTGCTTAAAGTAAGAAAAAAATGTGCATATGAATTTCAGGTACAAGTAGCTGAAGTCTCTGCGTTGAAGCAAGGAACTCTGAAACCGCAGGTGCAGAAGTTCACAGGTTTGTTTTCTGTCTAAAGACCAGCTCATACTAGAAGCAGACTAGCTTATTAATATTGTTCGTTATTGCATCTACACATCTGAGAATAATTTAATGTCATCGCCTGTTTGGAAGACATACATGTACGCCTTTGTTCTTGACGGCGACTATCTCGCAGCTCTACAACCTTTTTCCTTATTTTAATTTTTTTTTCAATATTTTTAGACGTTTGACGAAGGTCTTTCCATCATATTTTCCGTGCATTTTTGAAATCGATGGCATTTTTTCGCCACCGAAAGTAGATTTCAAAAGAAAGAAAACTGCAAACTTTATATGAATCAGTAGTAATATCTGAATTATCACTTGATAAAAGATAAAGCTGGCGAATTATTTGTGTAAAGCGAACGCTAGTTTTACAATACTCCTTTCTATGCTACGTTCTTCTAGACAAAGTAAAACCATTTTTTTTCTCTATCAAGTCGTCCATTTTTTTATCATTTCAGCCTGCCCCGCCAATTTCAAATCCTCTCCAGAACTCCGCTCTTGTTTCCTCCGTGTTTGGATCAGTCTTAACTGGTTCGACGCCCGGAAATACTGTGAAGTTCGCGGCGGTCAACTTCTGTCGGTGGATTCTGCCGCCAAGTTGGACATCTTAAAGAACAAGGTGTTTCAGAACGGTGAGATGTTTTTAATATTGCCCATACAAAAGGATATTTTTTATTTTGTTTAAGATCTTAATCATTTCGTCAGTTTTAAATGCACCGATGAAATTAGAGAAACACACGTGACGACAAATTTCAGTTTAAAGCGACTTCTTGAAATCGGTCCTGGTCGATATTACTGGAACATACCAGTCACTCGATTTTGGGATATGATGAAGGGTTTTTATTTTCATCGACATGGTTATTTTAATTTATTTGAAACTTAGACGACGTGTGGAACATAGATTATATTGCACCCTGGGTTTTAGAGTTTAGAGAACTCTCTTGTACAACAAACAGTATCAAGCAGTTCCGAATGTTTTTTATACATGTATAATGCCTACGATGACTGAAAAACATTGCTATTGTTATTAAACTCAGGATGAAATATGAAGAAAAGACTGATAAGTAGGGCCTACCAGTAGAATTAAAATGAATTAAGAGAAGTATTGTGACCCTTTCAAATTTATGGAAATAAACAGTCTTAACTATTTATTTATTTATTTATTTATTTATTATAATATTCTTTTATTTGTAAAGAAAATCTGGGAGACAGCTGGGCAAGCGGTTACCTGGATGAAGCGACGGGGAAATGGAGGTGGGTTTACACGGGGAAAGAGTTCACATTTTCCAACTGGGATCGCGGGGAACCAAACGCCAAACTGAACCGTGAACCGTGCCTGCAGCTCTTTAGATCCTTTGCCTTCAACGACAAAAACTGCCAGGACGGAAACGGCTTCGTCTGTGAGTTCAGCTACGCGTGATTTTGATCTCCATGGCAACGCTCGCGTGGTGTCTTTCCAGGCATGCGCGGAATGGATATATATATATATATATATATATATTTGGCGCATGACTGTTAAGTATGATTGACCATATATTGGACGGATAGTAGGATTAAATATGTCTATATATTGGACATATTCAAAATTACTTGATTGTTATTGGCTTTAATAGACTTAATCTTTGAAAGAATTAATTTTTGTTGCACCAGAACGAAAACGATGAAGGAAATATGGGTGCTTTCCCAGAGATTTAGATCGATCTAGAGATTAAGATTTAGATCGACCTAACTCCCTGGGGGTTCACGCTAAATTGCAGTCAGCCGAGCGGGCACCATAGTTAATTACTCCCTTACAGCTTTTAGTAGGCGGGACAGACGCTTAAGCCGGCCAAGCTGACAGTAATCTAGTGAGACTCCCCACAGGGATAGATCGATCTAAAAATCTATGGAAATGGGGTGTAAGTCTATGCATGTTTCGAGACATTTTTATATTATCTTTCAATAGCCAATAAAAGTTATTCCTAGGCCTTGCACGAAAAATCTTCCCTTGTTTAAAAAGGTACAGATAATTAAAACTTCAAGAAATAATTTTGCGATGTGTTTTTGTCTTCAAATGTATATTTGTGAAAATAGTTTTTTTTTGTGGTCTTATTTAAGGGCGTTTATTTTAAGTTGCCTTGTGGGATAACTACCTGTTCCCACTACCAGGACCTAAGATTGATTTTTCGCTAGATATATTCACCGGCGTGTCTGGATCATTTGTTACATTTTTCTCTTCTGTGATCAGCATGTGCTTTTGAATGGGATTAATGCCATAACTCAGATGAACTCTAGTATAGAGCAAAGAGTTACATGTATAACAGAGTTCTGTTATAACTCCTTGTATACAGTAAGGAATATGAAGCTTAATAAAACCTGCACCCCACGGAAATGACCTCGGTTTGCAAAAATGTTTTAGGATAAAGAATAAATCTGCTGTGTTTGGCTATTTTAAGATAAATAATAAATCTGCTATACTTGGCTAAACTGCATGTGAAGTTCCCGTTGCGGACACAAAGAAACAAGTCTTCGTCTTTGGAATATCATGACAACATCAATACCGGCAGATAACAGAGTCTGTGTACTTCATGTATCTGGCCAGGGTATCATACGTCCTGTTTACAGTGTGGTCAGTGGTATCAGAAGAGTGACCACCGCGTAGACGAGGGACAGAGGCCTCTTGTGTGATGAAAGTGGTCAAAGACTCCGCTGCCTGTATGTCCGAGTCAACAACGAAATGTCAACATAACATTCCCAGGGTCTCGTTTTAACATGGAACTTTAGTCTAAAAATTGGTCCAAACCTTTAGCTCAAACTTTTAGTCAATTTTGATCCAAAATATGGTAGTCTACTAGTTAAATAAAATATTGCGTTTTTTTAACGAGGGAGGAATTGGCACTGTTTTAGTCAGTTGATGAATGTTTTCTTTTTCTATTTTTTGGTTAAGTTCTGCTAGAGACATACATGTACGACCTGAAGTGAAATAGACAAAAAATTTGATTTAAAAATTATGACCGATTTTCTGCCCTAAGTTTGCTTGTGAAACCTGTCCCCACAAGAGCTCCAGTCCTGATTATTGATGACAATTTCGATAACTGTGAGGGAATTGACTTTGTCCGAGCGATAAAGGAACGCACATATCGATCTCGAGATTTGAAAATGCAAAAGCTGGCATGCATCCGATCTCCATCTTTCACACACACACACACACACACACACACACACACACACGTTTTGGTTTGTAAGTTAAGATTGAACTCCTTCGTTTTTCGGATCATTTCACAAAAAAAGTGACTCCTAGTCATGTCTGCAACGCTCATTTTTTTGTGTTATATTTACTTAATTTATGTTATTTTAGTAAAAAAATTAAGAATCACGTTTTTAGAAAAGTGTTATCAAATAATTATGCAAATATTACACAAAATGAATCGCTTTTTGTGGAATATCCACTGCTTTTTTTCTTTTCTGGTTAAACAGGATTTACTGTCCAACGAGAGCGCTTAAATGCGATAGTAGTGAACGGTCGCAGCAGTCGCAATGCAAATTGTAATACTCACTTGTCTCACAGCCTGTCGTTCTAACCTCTTAATCTTAGAGCGCAGTTTAAATATCATTAAGGTGATAAGGATAACGATGGAGATATAGCGAAAGACCAGAATCCCGTAACGAAAAACCATAAGTAAGGGCACGATGACCTTTGAGTTGATACATTGGCAGGTGCACATTTTACGTATTCAAGACAGAATGCAGTGGCGTATGCAGCTGGTTAAAATAATTAAAAAACCAACGCTGTGTCTTTTATTTGCCGGCGCACCTTGTGGGCAAACGACTCCGCCGCGTGCGTAAAAGAGGTCAACAAAACTGAGACCTGCAGTAATGTACAGTTGATTGACAAAAAATCCACATGACAAATAAATAGAAAAAATAAGTAAATAAAACATTATAAGCAATGCTGCCTTAACCTTTTGTTGTGAAAATTTTCTAATCTGAGCATCCAAAAGAAGTCGCTACAATCAGTGCAAAATTATTATAATTTACCATTAAAAGGAAATGTGGCGGTTGTGGCGGTTGGTTAAAAGATTTAAAAAAACAACATTTGCTTCCTCTAGAAGTTTAAGTCCACATTTGATTAGAAGAATTTTTAAAATCTCATCAGCATGGTGAGTAGTAACGTTCATTATCTTTTCGGTTTAGGACCCCATCCTTTTCATATTCATATAATTGCTTCTGCTATTAAAATGATTGTTTTGATACATTCAGTTCTTTTAAACAGAGATAAAGATGGAATTGAAATTGATTTTCATGCCGGTGTAACCTGGGTTGGTTAATACTTTTTATCGAACCGCGGCTCGAAAAATGAAGAACAACTCCAATCGTAGATCATGTAGCTTTTTATTTTTCCCACACGGGCTACAGGTTGGCACGCAGGCAGGGACAGTCACGACGATCTCTCGGGGTCCTTCTTCACTAACTGAGAAGCCCTCTTTTTATAGAGAATCATTCGAAATCCTGCGTGCCCAATAACTATTACTAAATGTGTGTAATTTATAGAAATGATAAAGGAACTAAATGTAACACATGTGATTAATAGGAAGTATGATAAAACTAAATGCAGGGACTGTATTCAGGCCCGTAACCAGCGATTTCAAAAGGGGGTTCTTTTTCTGAAAAAGTGGACCTTTTACAATCAAATTTATGGGTACCTAGATCAAATTTTATCCAAAATGGACCTTTCCTTACAAAAGGGGCGGTTCTTTCGACCCCCCCCCCACCCGANTCTTTCGACCCCCCCCCACCCGACCCCCCCTGGCTACGGGCCTGCTATTACTTTTTATAGTAGCCCTGAACACGGATATGTTCTCCGGGTAGGAAGGTTACATAACGCTCGGACCTGAAACTGAAACTGAAACTGGCTCATACGAAATTATCTCAGGCGTGGCAACTGGTTTTGGTGGAAGCGATCAAAAGAGTCGGGATGATATAATGAGGCAAAAATACCTCAAAAAATTTTGGACCGTCACAGTGTCTCACTTTTCTGTCGATTCCAAAAGATGCACATTTGTTATTTAAATTTATTACACCTCGAAGACTTTTGTTTTATTTCTAAATTCGGTTTCCCTTTTTGTAATTGTGAATATGACTTAAAAGCAGAGACAAATTGTATAACACTGCCGTGTTATGCAGGATCTTAAGTTTTAAAACGTAATTTCTGGTAGTCATATAAGGTGACACCGGATTTCTGAGAACTCTACCTCGGTTCACCTTAAACAGGACTTGTGATAAGTTCGATGTATTGTGAAGTCAGAACAGTCCGTTTCAATTTTTCTTTATCATATCTGGTGTATTGGCAGAGAGGCGTGTTAATAGTGTCATTTGAAACTCGAGGTGGGGTGTAGTAGTCTTGAAAAGGGGTCTTGAGTTTAATTAATTGATTGATTAATGATTTAATAAATTAATTAAATAATAACACGTGTTTCCCATAGATATAGCCCTATCGCTCTGATTAAAGCGACCAGGCAGGACTAATTTTTAAGAGAGAGAGATTATTTCTAACATTTATTCAGTATTAGGCCCTACAGGTCTGCAGCCCTCACTATCATTGCCTATACTTAGAGTACAAAATATGAGTTAAAGCGAACATTATGATGTCTTATAATAACAATAAACAGAAATTAGCTTAACCTATATTTAAGTGGAAATAAACAGCCGTGAACTATATACAGTTGAATATTTATAGATTATTCTATAATCAAAACTAATAATCAAATTCATACCAGCTTTTCCTCTATACCATTTAATAGAGGTAAACCAAAATAATTCATAGCGGAGCAAAGTATGTCGGTCCTTTTGAGCGTGTTGAAATAACATTCAGTAGTATTGTGCCTTTGATTCACCCATTCCCCGTGTCAACAAACGACCCGTACACGCGCGTAAATAAGGTCAACAATCACGTCCCTCATTATGACAACAACAAATGATATATTTGATAACTATTCACAAATGATGGAGGCGAGTTTTATATCATTTAATAAAACAACAACAGCAGCAAAAAAGAACAATAACAAACAGACTAAATTTGCAATCAAGTAGCCTATTTATTGTATTGGTTAAGTGTATCACATTATGACGAAATTCGTGGAAATCGAAGGTGTCAAGAAACGCGAGAGCGAGTCACCCGTAAATCGCTTTGTTTGTCGCGTCATAATAATTTTGTTGCTAGGTAACGCACTTGGAATGGAGACGACAACAGGAAATGGAAAAGTGTCAGGTAAGCGTACTTAAAATAAGAATTAGAGTTGTGTGATCGTATTTCTCGTATAGAACTGTGCTGCCATTGGGCAGGTAGGCCTATGTTGCAACTTCCTGGCGCCTTCATTAAGAATTAATCTTATATTGATAATTAATAAGTTAAATAGCCGAATAAAGATTTCAGCTAAACATAATCACTTTTAGCCGATATTATAGGCATATCTTGTAAAGCACATGACTAATATAGCAACGATTCATTACGTATATATTAAACAAAACATCCCATCGCTCAAGTCAATTTATATACGATATATTTTTTTATGTATTCTAATAATAATTTGATCGCCCGCATTTTCTATATGTGTCGAGAGTGAACAGTAGCCTAAGCCACAGTAGGTCACCCAAGAACTTTCTGGACTGGATGTTATTATAACGGTCGAAACCGCAGCTCGATTGTCATTTAAATCACAACAGGCAGAAACGACCCTCATTCCTTTTCGCGCCAGAATCATAAGCCAACATCCTCTCAACTGCTGCCTTCAAGGTAGTGGGTCAACGTACGCGCTTTACAAAAGGAAAACTAATGTCTGTGTTCATATTTGACTAGGGTCACGAATACTGGCAATAATCGAGTTGAACTTTTATAAATGATTAAAGCATAATTGTCTTTCTCTCGAAACAGATTACATAAGTTGGCATACGGCGCCTTAAAATAAACGATCGATTTATTCGCCCACGTCATACGGTAAATTCATTTATTATGAAAATGATCCAAGCACGTTGAAAGTTTGCGCATGACAGGAAGCTCATATTTTAGCGCGAGCATTTTCCCGGCAAGAAGCAAGCCTAAGAATTCCTGTGAAATTTCAGGTAAGATACGATAGTACAGATCAAGTTTTCACCTGTTCGAACCATATATGATACTTTTGTATGATATCGTAAAGATAAATCGCCATGTTTCAGTAATGAATGAAGAGAAATAAAGGTTAGAATTAAGGGAATCCCATGTGGTCGTTACGATCCGCCGCGAACCGGATTCTCGGAAAATATACGGAATAGGTTTAACTATCTGTCTTAAAGTCACGATCATACCGTAGGATTAATTCATCTACTTAATTTAAAAAAAGGCATAGGGGTGTCAATGCAATAATTGTAGGACGTTTCTTTGTTGACCTTCCATAAAACGCCGGTTAATCGTTCCCGTACGTGTTTAAAAACATCGCACGATTTCATTGATCATAAGTGAAATGCATGCGTGGTTGACCTAGATAAAAGAAATACGGAGCAAAATCATTTATTTGTTGAATGGCAGGATTTAAGATAAAAGACAGCCAAGTGTTATCGGGTTTAAATCTTGGGTATTATGTGTGCGCATTTTATCAAAGGAGTGCCACAGTTAAGAGTAATTGGGGAAAACACCATGAGTGACGTGAGTGACACACCCCCACACAAAGAAAACGTGGACTCCACGTGGTCGCAAGGGTGAATCTAAAAATAAACTGGAATACCCTTTTCTGCCTTTATATAAAGAGTGGGACTAAATTCGCCTTTTGTCATTGACAAATCGGTCTTATCAGAGTACATGAAGTCATTGAAGAGCGTTTGGAAAGACTGTACTTTACAGTGACACAGATTTATTCCTTGGACAGCTGTTGAAACATAACAGGTAAAACGTTCAGTCAATGCATGATTTAATATATTGAAATAGGGTATATATTATATAATATTATTATAGCTGACCATTATGTTATGATAATATCCACTGAATCTTAGTTATTCATTTCATGTCATTTTTTTATTAACATTTAATGAATGTTTCTTTTCATTGCATTTATATGGCTTTTATGTATTTTTTTATTAAAATGAGTTTAGGTTTTGCTATGAATTTTTGAATATTAGACTGTTTGTGTACATGTACATCTTACGAGTATCTGTTTGTTGAAGAAGTGGGTGTGTGAGATATGGAGAGAGAGAGAGAGAGAGAGTGAAAGAGAGAAAGAGCTTCTTGAATATGCTCTTATAACCTTATACAAAATAATTAATTAGATGCATAATTTAAACACAGTTGGCTCTTTTAAGAGGTGATATTAGGCAGCTTTTTTTTCCAATAAAGCATAAAAAAATTCAGACAGACGGCTACACGAGACCTCTTGAATATTCATCGGCAGCTGGTTCGTCTGGGGCGTCCATTTTTAGAAATAAATCACGATTTGGTCCTTTAGGGTCACATGCTCTATTCATGGACATAGAGTGCTAGAATTTAACTTGAATCTCAAATGGGCAAAAAAAGTCGGTTAATGTAAAGATCCACTTTACCGTTTTAGGGTCCAATTATTGACCAACGAGAAAGAAAGATAAGGGTGAATTTTGTTTTAGCTTGTTTAGATTTTTGTTTTACTTCAAGGGAGGATCATGGCCTGTAGAGATCAATATTTGGCAAAGTGCTGATATTTTAAAATCCTTTTAGTGGTATACTTTTACTATTGGCAGGGTAAAGGCTATTTCACTAGTCTTAATTTCTCTCAATAGGCCACTAACAGTATTTTTTCCACTAGTTTTCATACCACTTTCTAATGGCCTGTCTGGGTAATTTTTGAAGTAATTCACTTTTCTCAAAATCAGTGCATAGTGAAAATAATATTTTAAAAAATCAAATATTTTCCACAATACACAGTTAGATCAAATTACCAACTGTGTAAAACAAATCAGTTTACTACATGTACTTGTACCAGTACATATATCTGGTATGTGTGCAGAAGGCATGATTCAAATCTCTCCCATTGCTCATCATTATTGATCATACTGGCGATGTTTTGAACATTTGTCTAATGCTGGTACTCCTTTTTCCCCCTTTTTTTGTCAGTTTGATTACATTTTCATATTCCATATTTTTAACTTTGTGAGACTAAATAAAATTGCCCAGCTAATACAAAATATACAACAAGCAACATTAACCCAATATTACATGACAAGTTTAAATTGTTTTTATCAGTTTAATCCCTCATTTAGTCTAGGATTTTGTTTTTCCTACATACATGGCTTGGGTTTTCTTTGAAGGTCATTTGAAGGCAAAGACATTTGATGTGAAAGTCATAGGTGATAGTTCATAGAGATATCGGTATTTGTGGTTACAACAGTTATGTACTGGTTTAGCCTCTATTTAAAATTGCTGGCTACAGGGCTACTAAAGGTTTCTTAATGCTTTTTCCTTCCTTTTCTCTCTCTCTCTCTTTTGACTAACTTTTGCTGCTTAACACCAGTTTGTTTTTATGCTGAAATTCTTTACGAATACCAAAGGGCAAATATAGATTGAATTATAACAAATAGCTTGCTTATTTCTTCATCATGTGTTATTGATTTTGAAACAGTTATCAGATTTGTCAGTATTTCACCATAGTTATGCTCTTTAGACTTTCAGCTACCTCAGTTGACTTTCAAGGTTACGTCAGGTACAGATGGGTTGTTTACGAACCAAACCAATTTATCTAATAATTACCTGACAACCAACTGCCATTTGCATTATAGATGTACATGCTGTATATTGTGTGTGATTTCATAACATTTATATTTTAAAGGCCTCCATTTTTCTCAAGCATGAAACATATAAACATGCATTTTTTTTCTGTGAAATTTCAAATTAAGTAACAAGTTTGCTACTGCGACATGAGATACTCAGAATCATGATCAGCTTTTGAAGGAGATCTATTTTTTTTTGGCTGGGAAGTATGCTTTTTAAAAATAATTATAACTATATAGTTAAAATTTATATATCATTGAAGATGAAATAATATAATTGTCCCATTCAATGGTTCTCAATCTACATGTATGTAATACTAATTATCAGGAAAATCCTCCCCCCCCCAACACAATTAGAATATATGTATGTACATTAATATTTTTTAAAAAGGTGATAATGCATTTCCAGAATACAGAGTATCAGTATCACCAAACAAATTATTTTATCCCAATTTCATTTTTATAAAGCACAAGAACACAAAATGTTAGAAATAGAATTACAGAAAATTTGATTAAAAATCTGATCAAAGAATATCTCCAGGTTAATGCAGGGTAAACTAATCATCTCACTCATCAGTATAACCCTTTGATGAATTAACTGTCATTTATTTATCCTCTGATACTAGGGGAGGTGAGATAATCAACATATATTGTAGTGTCGTGACCAGGCGTCAGAGTGTTTGTTATATATGTAATGCATATTATCAGGGGCGGATTTAGGGACGTCTTCTGGGTCTTCCGGAAGACGGTCAGATTTTCAAGTTTATATTGGCGGGTATCTAATTTTTTCTGTCGGAAGACGGTCAAAAATGAACAATGGATCAACAAAGATAATTTGGAAGACTGTCAGAAAATATCTCTGAATCCGCCCCTGATTATTGCACTCTTTGTAAAGTCTACTGAACATATGGAATTTAAAGTGAAATGTATCATCATTATTATTATTTTATTATTAATTGTACAGTACCCAGTGTTTTTAAAGTCTGATAAAGGCAGCCCATTCCCTGTGTCCTGTTTTGAAACGCTGATCACAAGTGATAAAGACTTAACAAGAGATCTGAGCCCAAGCCAGGAAGTTTTGCCAAATCCTTGAGAAATTTGAGAGCTCTCTCTCTTTGCCCTGCGTGGGTCTACATTGACATATAATATCATGTAATTTAATTCTCTCCCACTAAAGGAATTCAGAACATATAACCATTTTTTGTCTGTTTTCCATTGAATTGTGTCCTTGATATTGTTAAGGGGCCAAGATCTTGATTTTAGTAAAGCTTATCATGAACATTGATGATGATGAGGGCACGCAATAGAGATAGTGTTCCAATTTAAAATTAGTGATTCTTATTGATGATACTTTTCATGGTTCCAAGGAATTGTATTTTCTAATGATTCTAGTGATAATTATCACCTACTTATCAGAGAAATGTAGGTCTGTTTCATGTAAATTTCTGTTCCACAATAAGTGATTACTAGTAATAATTCTAGAATCGTTAGTAGTTAATTGATTATCATTAAAAATCTCATCTAAACCATTGATTGGGTTTAGAAAATTTCGGTGTAAACAAGTTATTGGTAAAGCAACCACAGTGTTTACCTCACATATTGCATGTTTTTTTATTGATTGGGTGATGTCAGCTTTAGAAAGGGGTTTTATTTTCTGGCCTGGGCAGTAAAAACTGGATCATTCTAGTTTCAGGGTGAAGGGTTATTTTTCCTTAAGAGGTGTAATGTTAAGAGTTCACAAGCACTTGATTAAAAAAAGACTTGAAAAGAAAGAAGGAAGAAAAAACATAAAAGGTATTCTATCAGGGATTTTCCTATTGAATGAAATTTTACTCCAACAGATATTTAACAATATTGTGGCTTGTATATTTTAGATGGGGGAAATACATGTTCAGATAACAGAGACCTTAAATGTGGATGAGCAATAAATAAATAAATAAATAGAAATAGAAAAAAAAGAAAGTGAGAGAAAGAAAAAAGAGAGCATCTATCTGACCTTATAGAGATAATCAATACCCCCCCCCCCCCCCCCCCC
>NW_019773626.1:110356-147631 GCF_001039355.2 Lingula anatina | reverse complement strand
CCCCCCCCCCCCCCCCCCCCCCAGGACTGTTTAAAGGAGAAAGTGAAACAGGAAAAAATCTAGTATTTATTTTACAGTGCATATATATGTAGGTGGTTGTTAGGGAAGATAAATATATGAAGGAACAAAGTAAAAGAGAATGGAGAAGTATAGTGTTCTTTTAATACAGGAGTAGTGATAATCCACACATTTGGTATATCGTTGTACATATAGGACAAAAATGCTTCGAACATCATTTGTGGGACAGAAAAGGTCAGAAAAGATAAATTCTAGAATTTGCTTATTTAAAATGCTCAGTTACTAGTGTGATCGACTGCAAAGAGTACAAGTATGTGGAATATTTGAAAATTAGAGTGAAGAAAATATGTGCTAGTATAGTAAATTAAGGGATGAATGAGATTTATTTCATGATCGATCTAAGGTACTGGTAAGAGCAATTAGCTGTATACAAGGGAGAAAAGGGGGGGGAGGGAGTGAAATCAGAGATAGAGGGGAAGAAAATGGGAAAATCTGAGGCCTTCCAGTTTCTATTTAAATCACATGAATTGAGGCCTGTATGAGCTAAACGCGAGCTTGAGCTTAAAAAGAAAGGCATAACAGCCAAAGGATATTATTATTTTTACCAGTATCACTCTTTTCCATCTGCCTCCCAGGAAAGTATGTTCTTGGATCTTCATTTATCCTATTAATTTTATTTTCATCTTTCTAGGTACTAGGAATTTTGTACCTCCTGAGAGACGAATCTAAAAGCACAGCTATTCTTCCTGTGAGACCTCCAACTTTGGCTGGATTGAGCAAAGCTCAGCTCTCAACAAGTAACACCATTTCCCAATGTCGAATTTTCAAAGGACTAGAAAAAACCACCACCTGAAAAAGTATATACTTTCTGAAAGGACTAGGTAATGGTGGATAAACTTGTGTGGATCATTTTGTGACGCAGCGGCTTTTTTTCTTCCCTTGTTGCATTTGTGATTGAATATTAGGTGACAGCTTTGTGTTGCATAACAATCCCTGTCGTCTGCTACGTTTTATTTTGAAGGCTTTCAAAGAGGAGTTTTTTAAGAGGAAAAAGAAGAAAGAAATCTGAACATCCAAGCAAGATCAGTTGGAGTGAAACACAAATTCAACAAGAGAAGCTGTTTCCAAAAGGAAAAAGCGGAATTGTCGTCCACACAATTAAAACCAACGACAACTCGATTGCTCAACCTCCATATTGCCAAGTGAACATTTCATGCTCATCGTAGAAACTTTTCCAGTGTTCAAGGAAAAAAAAAAAGAACAAACAAAATCTTCACATTAATTTCTGTCTTATTCGTACAATTATCCTCATCAGCTGAAAAAAAGTCATATATTCATTTCATAAAATAACCATCGTACAGCAAACTGTGATATTAAAGCGGATTTAGAAAACTATTTCATCAAGAAAAGAAGGCGTTGACATTGCAGCCAGTAGAATTTGATTGGTTTCTTTGTGGTAGCCATAGTTAGCAGACAGTGAGAGACTTTTTCAATTTAGACTTGATCCAGATACATTGAAAGATCATCAAACACCAGAAGAAGGACAGGAAAAAAAAATCAAAATGGAACTTCTTTTCCCCGAAAACGTGCTTTGGATGATCATCGTTGGGTTCATCGTTGCTTTCGTTCTCGCTTTTGGGATCGGAGCTAATGATGTCGCAAACTCCTTTGGGACATCCGTTGGAGCGAAAGTGTTGACGCTGAGGCAGGCATGCATTCTGGGAGCCATTTTTGAGACCTTGGGCGCCATTTTGTTAGGTGAGGCTACTTTTACACTTAGCTTATTTCAGTTTTAAAGAAAAAAAAAGTGGATGTCTGGTCAGACAGTATTGCAGAGTCAAACTTGTAATGGAAAGGCCAATTTTAATTTGGTAAAGAAAATATAAATAGTTCCTAAAGAACTAAAGAATTTTTTTTTCCAATTTTATACAAGAGATGAAGAAAAACCTATTTCATCAATTGCACTTTCTGCTGAAAATAAAAAAAACACCTTCAAGAAACATGACAAGATTACACAAAAAAAGAGAGAAGACGGTCTAAATCTCCACCTTATATAAAAAATAACTGCATGATGCAAAGTATTGATGACTTGGCCTAACCAGTGAATGTCACTTAACATGTTCCAAGCGTTCATGTTTCTCTCTTTCCCTCCCAAGTGCGAAAGTATCAGACACCATAGGAAAGGGCATCATTGTGAATGTCACTCTACGCATTACAAATGTTCATATTTCTTTCTCTCCTAGGTGCGAAAGTATCAGACACCATACGAAAGGGCATCATTGACGTGGGATCCTACAACGGCACGGAAGAGGTTCTCATGGTGGGCAATATCTGCGCACTGTCAGGTAAGCTGCTCATCAATAATGCAGGTTATTCTTGGAAACCCTTAATTCATCCTCCTGGGAGAATACTCTCTGGAATTTGTTAGTAGGACACGTTTTCTGGCACAGATGTGGCAGCTCATGCCAGATGTACTCTACTGTTACTTTTATTTATTTATTTATTTTATTCAAGAGACAGTTTCATCCTCCTGTTTAACATTTCAGCATTTTTTGTCAATTTTTTCCCTTTTTCGTTGTAGACCTTTTATTTTTGAAACAGGTTTTTTATTGTTTCAATTTATTTATTTATCCATTTATTTACTTATTTATTTCAAAAGTGTTTGCTTATTCTGCTCTTCGGTTAGGATTGTGGAGAAAAATAAATCTGTGTTGATTCTAACATCATATTTCATTCCAGTCATCAGTTCTTCACACATTTGGTGTTGCGGTAGATTGATCTGAATCCAGGAAATACTAAATAATTAAAATTTATTATTATTCTGTGGAAATGTGTATTGTTATAGTTTCTATTATGCAGTTGTACTCTCTTGGGCAATATTAAGTAGAAGCAAGCTGCTGGTCGGGTGAGGGAATGAAACGTAAAGAGATAAACATGCCTTTAAGGCTCTATTTGCACCTGGGGAAGTTGACTTGCTGTAGGATATTTTGGGAGCAATTTTTCAACCGAATCAATTTTTTGATTAGGAAAATGAAGTTATATTTTTTTACAAGTAAAATTGTGCAATAGAATGAAAGTCTTTTTTTTTTAACAAAAGTGGTTATAGCTATACATGGGGCAAGTTAAAAGTTATATTTTGGCACATGATGAAAAGATTCAGTCTAGAGTAGTACGTGCAACTCAGTTTTCAGTATGTTACACTATATTGTGGGCAGAGATGCTGCAAAATCTAGTAAGTAACTAGTATCCAATATTTCAGATTGCTTCAGTACTATTTGAGCAAAATAATTGAATCAGAGCCAGTTTGGTCAATCTTCAGTTGAAGACCAGCATCCAGGCAAAGTTCTTGTGTGAAATCAGCCATAAGGATCGATTGCCATCAAATTTGAAATTAAATTCAATTTGAAATTTAAACTTTTGGTTTTTGAAAAAGACATTTTGAGTGCATTTAATTTAATTTTTTTTTTGGAGAATTTTACTATTAAACATTTTATCATTCTCTGTATACTCATTACCCCAGGTTGTTGACATGAACTTAAACATTGCTTGTTTATTGTGTAAATATTATGAAAATATGAAGATAACCTGACTGACTGTCAACCAGCAATCTTTGTGACCTTACATAAGCAATGACTAGCATCACTCGTGATTCATACATAACTATTTCGAATTAATTGGCAGATTAAACAGTTAATTTATTAATTGATTAATTGATTTTTTTTGAGGGGGGGGGGAGGGGGACACATCTTCAAGGATAGAACAAAAACAGTTATAAGAATTCAGGGATGAAAAAAGAAGATTGGTACCATCCTATTTGGTTTGTAATATTGTTTTGGGTAGGATAAAAGGATACTTTTTTGGCCTAAGGAAAAGGGGTGGGGAGAGAACAAAATAAGATAAAATTAAGAAAATGCTAGATGTGGGTAATTTTACTGCAACATGTTTTGGTCCAAGGATGGAAAAGTTTCTTTGTTTGTCATATTATACTGATTTTTGGCATGGGCAAAGATATAGAAGAGGGGATGCCCCTTAAGATAAGAGGCTAGATATCTCCATATCTTGGCTTGAATGAATCCGATTACGGCATGATTTGTACAAGCGTTCAACAATTTTACCTTGTTGACCTCACTTGACTTAATCCCCTCACTGAACAAATATTTTGAGTAGATAAACCCCTCTTCAAATTATTGTAGTGATTTCAGTCATTGAGTAGTCAGGATTTTGGCTATTAAGTATAAACAAAGGGGTGTCGATAAGGTATTTAACCTCGTGTATTAAGGTCAAAAAGTGGAATTTGTCCTCATTGGTATTTTTCACATCAACTGCTACATTAACGTGTCTTTTAGTGTCTCAGAAGTCGCATTTCCATTCAAGATGATACAGTTCAACTTACATGAAGCAAGTTACTAGTAATTGTGATGAACCATTCACTTAATTGGCTTGGTGTTTAGATTTACTAGTCTTCCTTCCTTTTAAGAGAAAGGTGGGGCTATCTCAAGTGCAAATGCATGTTCCCGATATTATACTTTTTGCGATGCCACTTGAAAATGTGCTTCCATCTTAACTGTTGTGACCTCTGTAATAATAATAATAATAATAATGTGTTTATGTAGCCATTGTATCTACATGTACTTCTGTGAAAATACGCCTAACTAGTAAATTAAATTCGATTTTCCTGTCCGCCATAATTACATTGTAGTAATAAGCTGTAAAAATCTTTAAAAAATTAAAGAAGTAATTGGTCCATTCTCTTCGTCACTTTCCCAGGATCTTGTATTTGGCTGTTGATTGCGACCTTCCTCAGTCTCCCAGTGTCTGGGACTCACAGCATCGTTGGCGCCACCTTGGGTTTTGCTCTGGTTGCTCATGGCGCCAAGGGCGTCAACTGGATCAAAGCTGGAATGATTGGTAAGTGGGACAGTGTTTTAATTTTTCAAAGAAAATTAAAAAAATAATAATAAAAAATAAGATAAAATAAAAAAAAATTATAAAATAAGATAAAATACAATTAAAATGAGTGAAAATAAGATATACTAAAAAGAGGAAAAAATTATGTCATTTGATAACTTACTACTTGAAAAATGTATTTTTCTCAAGCAGAATCTGGTGAAAATTAGGTTACAGATCTGATAGGAAATGTAACGCTTTATAATGGTAAACAGTTAAAAAATCATTTTAAGTAGTCACTTCTTTCCCTTGATCCTGATTGATTTTTCATTTCTGAAAATGTCACCAAAATATTTGAGAAGCCTATACTAACAAACAGACATACCAACACCAGTGAAAACATAATGTTCCATCATTGGGAAGTGCAATAATTAGAATTTTAATGTGAAATTCAAGGTCCATGCGCATTGACTAACAGCAGAATATTAAAATAAAAAACCTTGATTACTTGGATTGTAGTGTGAAATGGGAGTCCTGTTAAGAATGCATTAATTTCTGTTATCAGCACTGCAGAGTAAGGGATTAAGTTTCGAGAGCTAATTATAAGTGCCCTGCTCAGCAATTAATACGCAGGTGTGGGAGTTAATAAGGAACACTAGCTGACGAAAACACCTGTGGGGCTGTTAATGTATGGGAGTTAAGGTACATGTACTTATTCTCAAATTTCGAACTCCCTCGTTAATTATATAATTGTTTTTCTTTGAAGTTTATCAGTTTTATGCACTTTAAAAAATAATTATTTCATGGCATGACAGGAACCCAGATAGATTTTTCAATGATATCAAAGAGGTTAGGTATTTCTTCTGTTGGGAGGTAAAAGAAAATTAATTTTCTTGAATTTGGTGAGAAATTATGGTACAGTTGAGTATGTCCATGTATTTTCATGTAATTAATACATGCACTAGACTAATGGGATTAAGCCCAGAAATAACGGCATGCTCGCATGAAAAATGAACCAGTAGATACAAGAAATGGAGATCTCATAAGGAACTTTCAATTTTTTAGCCATTTCTATTTTATAAAAATCATATGAAAATCATTTCTGTATTTTATGAACATTTCAGCTGTTTTTTTTCCTTTCTTTGTTTCCTTGTTGGGAGTGTTAGTAATATATATACTTTTAAGTTTTGTTTTAAGAAAATAAAATCACTTTTTAATAAAAAGTCTAGAGATGATTTACATGTATATATATAGATCTCTTATTTTTAACTAAATAATGTTTATCATAGCAATTTAAAGATATCCCATCAACATAAGCATGTGAAAATTGTCGTTTACCTCAGGAAAATCTGTTTTTTTTGCTGAAACAAACAGTTGTTATCCCTAGAAAAATTATCAAAACTTATGTACATATATATAGCTTACAGCCCACCTGGGAAAAATCCTTCATCAGATAACTGTACATGTGACTGGACTTAACTGCTATGTGATATAATGATGTTTTACTTGGTTTACATACCTGTACAGGTACATGTAAAATATCCTCTTTGGACTACATTTTTACCAAGCTGATGAATAGTTTTGCTCATAGTTAATTGAAATTGAGATAATTATATGCATTGCACTTTAGCTCTTACCTCTACTATTATTTCTGATAATTCATAGATATTTTTTTCAAAAAAAAAAAAATATATATGCTGCTGATCAGCAATTCAGATTACAGATTAAATGACTCGATTTATTAAAGGAACATGCCAGCCATTTCATTTCATTTCATCTTATTGACTGACAAAAGGACACACAGGACGAAAACTGAGATTTGATTAATGATTTGGGATTTAGATTGCAGGCGAAAGCCATTATTATGGAGATAAAAGTCCAGGATATTGGAGTGGGTGCCATTAAAGGATGTTTTTGGCCAATTTTGGGGGCATAATATTAAGACCCCATTCCTGTACCTAGATCAATCTAACAAGGTCGAACCATCTCTGAGCAGTTTCTCGCTAAATTGCTTTTAGCGAAAGCAGCTTAGATGTTTTGTATGCCTACTGAAGCTGCTAATCTATAGTTAATTATCCCGTACGAGCTTCACTAGGCATGCCAGACATCAGAGCCCCTTAAGCTGAAAAAAATTAGCGAGAAGCCCCTCGGAGATTGGTCGATTATGCCAGATCGATCTAGGAGGTGTAGGTGTCCTAGTACTGGTGTGCGTAGGTTGGCATATTTTGTCCTACAACTAAATTCTAGCTAATAATTGAAGCCACGACGGACTTAGACAGGGTTCCCATAAATATATCATACAAGCAGGATCGATCTAACTCTGAAGAGGATTCTCGCTAAATTGCATTCAGTCTGTCATGCCCACTGAAGCTGCTGGAGGGGGGGGGGAGGGTGCCCATATGAAAAAGTCCTATAGGATCCTATAGGATTCTATAGGAAATTGGCCCTTATAGGACTTTTTCGTTGGGGGGAGGGGAGTAATAAACTTTCTTGCACGTTAAATTGAATACAATTAAGAGGGAATCCTTTTGGAGATAGATCGATCCTGCTAGTACAACAGAGTTATGGAAATGGTCCCTTTGTCAAACAATAGATTGGATTTAGTCTATACTATAGTGTGCCTTAATATAAATTTAGGACAAGGGCTTGATTTTTCTTCCCATAAACAAAACGAAACTAAAAAATGAATAAATGAAATAAAAAATTAATTATATAAAATAAAGATTTGGACTGTTTTTTTCCTTGATTTATGGAAAAGTTATTGCCCACTTATGAAGTAACCTAATTTGCCAAGAGGAAGCTGCTCCAATGTCTGAAAGTATTAGCTCGTTTGGTAATACATAAGGGTAGTGACGTAAGTAAAATATCATATTCTGACATTCATGTTGAGTTCATGTCTTGGGGAGCAGGGGGGAATAACCGAAAGTGTCAATCCTTGGTTCTTTATATCTTTAATATCTGTTATCTTATGTGGTGTGATGGGATGCAATTTCGTGAAAGATGTTTCCATTTTATCCGCGAGAGAGAATTTTTTATGAAGCAGTTCAGATCTACCAGTAGGCCTTGCTGCTTACGTCAGGTAACTTAGTGCCAACTGCACTTAGTCTATAAACCTTTTGTTTTGCAGAGGCACTAAACATTTAATGACTGTCTGGAAAATTTTATGTGTTAGCTATTGTCGTGAAGTTGTTATTAGATAACGCTCAAACTCGTAGTGATATTTACCAGTCTCACACACAAATATCATCAAGTTTAAATTTCCTGTTGAATTTATAGGTTAAAAAGATTAAAAAAATATTAATTAAATGATTAAAAAGTTTTTTTTATTGAAAAATGCAAAAATAGCATTTTGTTTTGCATCTTGTTTTGATACACTTAAAGTATTACCATTGATGGCTTTCTGGGATGGAATAACTTCAACAGACATCAGCAAGATTACTGCTACACCTGTAGTTCAGTCTGAAAGGTTCGACCTTTTGGCTTACGGAGCTAGCGATGGAAAGGTTTCTGTGACTAGTAAATAGAACATAATTTGCAGACATAGCAATGCGAGAAGGCAGGGTAAAATGCCAGTTACATCCGAAAAAAAAGATTAGTGAAGTTAAGCTCTTTACTATCTCAGGAAATGGGCTCAACATAGTTTGAGAATGCCCCAAACAATTTAAAGAAAGAGAAATATACATCTTGAATACATGTACAAAATGAGCCTTAGACCCTTACAGCAAAATATTTGTTATGCCTAGAACTGAAAACACTTTTTGGTTAATCAACAAGGTTTACCTGTACCATATCAAAATCTTTTGACAAATTTAAAATCCTTTTTATGAAGTCTGTGTTTTTGATTTTTGAGTAACTATTGAAATGGAAGCTCTTTTGCCTATGCTGTTAATGGGTTTCTCCTCAACCATTCTCGTCTGGTTTGAAGTTGGTCACGTAAATAATTAAGGTCGTATTTCAAATTATTAGCAGTCTTGCAATGGAAAATAGAACAGAATGACTTTTGATCATCAGTGATAAATGAGAGTGAGATCACATCACTTGTGATAAAAAAAAATGTCATGGAAGTTGCTTACGATAGTGGATGTAGTCTAGATAAATCAATTACAGTTAATTTACAATAAATTGAGCGATATCTCTGTTTTAATCTGCTCTGCAATATGCAATTTTTTAAATAAAATATTGCTTATAGTAGTTATGACCGGGTTTTTGCAAAGGCAACAACGTGAGAAAATTAGCTACGAACATAAACAAAAATGGAGTTAAAAGGTGAAACTGAAAATTGAAAGAGCACAAGTACACTTTTATCATGAAGACCGTTTTCTTTCCGAGTCAAAAATAAGTTTAAAAAAAAAATAAATAAACGGACATGCAGAATATACTACAATATAACTAAACTTGGCATCTATAATACATAACTACATTCTCACTACAGCTAGTGACATTACTGGCACTTGCTATGAAAATGTCGTAATGACTAATTTTCCGGTTGGCAGGGTTTTTTTTAGGCAGATTCCAAGAATTGGTGTGTGCTGGCAGAGTTCTGATGGAAATTGAAGGAGATGCTCAGAATTTAATATCCTGGAACGGTTGTGCACTATGTATTTTTTTTTCTTGGGGGGGGGGGGGAGGGTGAAACGGGACAAGGGCTTTTTTGCTATCAGACATGAGCTTTTTGTGTGGAAAAGTGGAATTCCGCATTTTTTAAATTCAATTCTGATGGTTCCTGAGATTCGTCAAGGTTAGTCGTTGGCTCTCATGATAAATGTTCAGAGGTTTTGTCTGAAACCTAGGCTCTTGTCTAGGGCTGGCATTCAGCAATAAACTCAAATGCTAAAACTGACTCAGATTGGCTATACAAAATAGGGTTGATTAGACTTGTTCTAGTGAAATTTAAACCATTTGGAGAAAAAAAAAGTGATGAAAAAATAGTGATTTGGAGTAAAGAAAAAATTGCTGGGGCTACCCCAGAGTAGATAAAGTTGGTAGGTTTTTGCCTTTTTCGTCTTGCTGTCCCCCCACTAGTGGGCCTGATTTGATCTTAAAGTGCAATTTCAGTCTAACACTAGACTGAACCGGTCTTAAAAATTAAGGAGGGACTCTTAATTTAGTCTTAAGACTAAAAACAAACTTAAACTGCAGTGAGTAAGACTATAATTGGTCTAAATTCTACTGAAGTGGCAAAGCAATTATCTCCCCACACACATTCAGACCAGACTTGGACTTGCTATCCAGCCAGACAGGTGAAGATAGCAATCAAGTAGAGGGCCATTGTGTGAGTAGCAAAGGGTGGTCTCTTGGCAAGTAAGTGCTAATTGCCTAATTGATAAGGGTGATTCAGATACTGTCTCAGATAATTTCTAAAGCAAGGAAAGATTTGGTTGTGGAAGTACTAGTGCAGCATACTTTTAATGTTGTTTTGAAGGAAGTCTTCCTTTCTTTCTTTCTTTTCTCTTTCTTTGATTTTGATTTATATCTAAAGGGTGAATCAGATACTATCTCAGATAATTTCTAAAGCAGGGGAAATGTAGCATTTTATTTGGTTTATCAATGTTTGATAAAATGTTTTTTGATCAGAAAAATCAAAGAAAGAAAAAAGAGAAAAGGAAAGATTTGGTTGTGGAAGTACTAGTGCAGCATACTTTTAATGTTTTGACATAAGAGCTTAGGAATATAGTTTTGAAAGCATAAACAAACAAGGTACATTTATTTTAAAATTGGACATGACCTTTTATTTGTCACAAACAATTGAAAAGTCACTTCAATCTAACATAAAAATGTACAGTTTTAATTTTATTTAAAACCACATTATACCACAGGAATTTTATATTAGAATTTGATATTCAAAACAATATACATGTATTTCTTGATTTTTGCCTGTGAAGGAAGTTTTTCTCTCTTTTTTCTTTCTTTGATTTTTCTGATCAAAAAACATTTTATCAAACATTGATAAACCAAATAAAATCACCATCTATAGCTGTTACAAGGGGTTTGCTAATATCACTGAGTGGTACCATTTTGTTTCCCTGGAATTTATTCTGAGGTGGGAAAAAAAATATCTAACAAGACCCACACTGTTTCACAATGCCTGTATAAGTCTGACAGCCTTCCAAAGTGAATTACTCCTCCTCTGCTGTAGCTATGTACAGTTGGAGTTCTTGTGTAAATACTAAATGTCAAAACCTTATAGTAAAGAAAAATTGTGACAATGTATGCTACATTTCCCCTGCTTTAGAAATTATCTGAGATAGTATCTGATTCACCCTTTAGATATAAATCAAAATCAAAGAAAGAGAAAAGAAAGAAAGAAAGGAAGACTTCCTTCAAAACAACATTAAAAGTATGCTGCACTAGTACTTCCACAACCAAATCTTTCCTTGCTTTAGAAATTATCTGAGACAGTATCTGAATCACCCTTATCAATTAGGCAATTAGCACTTACTTGCCAAGAGGCCACCCTTTGCTACTCACACAATGGCCTTCTACTTGATTGTTATCTTCACCTGTCTGGCTGGAGAGTAAGTCCAAGTTTGGTCTGAATGTGTGTGGGGAGATAATTGCTTTGCCACTTCAGTAGAATTTAGACCAATTATAGTCTTACTCACTGCAGTTTAAGTTTGTTTTTAGTCTTAAGACTAAATTAAGAGTCCCTCCTTAATTTTTAAGACCGGTTCAGTCTAGTGTTAGACTGAAATTGCACTTTAAGATCAAATCAGGCCCACTAGTGCCCCCTCCCCCCTCCCCTTCACCATGCAGACTTCCTCAAATGTCTTCTTTACAAAGTCTAATTTTCTGTGGCTTAATGAGTCGCCGAGAGCTTACTCTTCTTCTCTTAGGATTTTGTGTTTCAGGCCAATCAATACTGTACAGATCATGAATGGCAGACTAAATCTTTAATTTTCCCACTGAGACTTAAACAGATCAGAAGTCCTAGCTGTTTCCATTTAACTTGGGTTGATCTTTTTCAGTAAAGCATAAGCAATAGGCAGTTTTTTTTTAATAACTTGTTTGTCAAGCTCTGTCGACCTAAAAATGACCAAATAAGAAAAAAAAAAAAAAAAATGAAAGAAAAATGAAACCAAAAATGACCTCTGACAAAAATAAAAATTATTAAAAATAAATTTAAAAGTCAGCCTTACAGGCAGGTGCATGACCAAAAGGGCAGCTTTTTCATAAACAAAATTTTCCTAGCTTATTATGTGCTTCCCTTTGTTTACCAGTATGCTAATGCAATATATTGTTTGGTCAATTTGCAATCAATTTATTGATTGGAGAATAATTATGTCATTATGGAGAGAGAAGGCTTTGGCACAAAGCTTCTGTTTGAAATCTGAAATGGAATTATACTGCATTAGATCTAATATTTCAAAACTTGTCTGTTTTTTATACTTTCAATGGCAGGAAAGATCCAGTTATTCATAAATCTTCCAATAAGCCTTCAAATGTGAATCGGAGATGGGACCTTTCTGTAAAAAGATAAGAATTTTCAGGCAATCTTCTGAGCTGTTATGAAGAATTGGTGCATAAAGCGTATTGATTCAGGAATCTTAAAATGGGATTTTTCTCTAAAGCAAAATAGCGATAGTCCTAGATGCTGAGGAAGATCTGAAAATGAAAGTGATCCTCCCAGTAAACTGAATTAATGGGCTTGTCCAATGCATTTCTCAAAATGTTTTTAAATCTTAAATCTAAATAAAAGAAAAGCATTATTCTGAATTTTCAACACTTGGTCCTTATTCTTTTCACAACGTTACTATAGTTAATGGCCCATTACCATGACAACGGGCCGACATAGTACATGTGCATGTGTGGTGGGTTCACTGAACATACATTTTAGTTTGATGCTTGACATATTATTTGACTTAACACTATTTTCTGATTTGACTAAAAAGAAAAATTGTAACATTTCACCTTTTTTAAAGCAAAATTGTCAATGTTTTGATTTGACTATTTTCTTGCTATGGCCAATAAGTATTTAATGAATATTTTTTTCTAATTTTTTGCCACAAAAAATATATTATACTTGTCTAGAACTTTTTGATAGTCAAACATTTATGGATATCATTTTCTCATAATAAGTGGCAATAATTAGCCCATAGCACCACCGAATTACACCTTCACTCGTTTGCTTATTTATCATTATGACAGCTGTTGAAAGCAAATCTATTAGTAGACCTGTATTCACACTATATATAATAGTACACTGTATATACTTGCATGGTTTAGACCTGTATTGATCAAAGTGCATTGATTGCAATCAGACTGGTGTCTGCACAGCAGAAGCACACCATACAACAGCTGCATATACACTATAGCTATATCAGGGAGGTCAGTTTTTATGTACCACATGTTGCAAATTAAAGGAGAAAAAATTTAAAAAATTGTTTGGTTTTTGAAAAAAGAAAAAAAAATTGGCTTTAGTTGTCATGTAGTACTTTAAATTCTCAATTGGATTTGAGATTAACAAATGAGAATTTAATCTACTCGTTGGACCAGTTTTTTGACTTCACTCATGATGGTTGTAACCGATCACTTATGACAGGAAAGCATTTACATTATAGGGGGTCACTCAAGTACTAGTACAAATAAGGGTGTCAAGGCTATGTTTTCTAACTAGCCATTGAATTAACTCCAAAGAATGAAAATGTTATTGCCCAACTCACATGCATTCAAACCTTTTTCTAGACATAGCTTATGATATTTTAGATGATCTGTATTTTTGGAACAGGTGTATGTAACTTGGTTATGGGCCAAAAACTAGGGGGAGGAGAATTCTTTGCTTATATAGGGGAATGCGGGTATTTATTTCCCACGTGTGTGCTGCATTGTTGATGACGTCAGAATTGATTTATGCGTATCTGACCTTCACAAGTTCACATTTACTTGTACCTTCACCTTGTCTTAGACCCCATTCCCATACCTAGATCGATCTAGCAGGATTGACCCATCTTTTTAGCTATGTTGCTTTCAGCTCAAGCGGTTCTGATGTCTGGCATGCCTACTGACGCTGTTAGGGGTAATTAACTAGCGTTTAGCAGCTTTAGTAGGCATGCCAGACATCTAAGCCACTTAAGCTGAAAGTGAGAAACCCCTCGGAGATGGATCGTTCGTGTTAGATTGATCTAGGTATGGGAATGGGATCTTATATATGTATTTACCATTGTGTCCCGACTATCACATTATTCCTTGTCACTGTTCTGAATATAAAACTGTCCCATCACACAGTCCCACTCTCCTGCCTGTCCCACCTTTCACACTGTCCCGCATATCCCACTATCCAGCCTATCCCACTGTCAGACGCATCCCACCCAAAACATAAATTCTTCTTTGAAAATATTTCCAGTTTTCGAAATTGTAGGATGAGAATAAATATCAAATTACCTGACATTTGCTGTAACTTTTCCTTTCTTCCCTTTTTTGTTACATTCTACAAAACAAGTCAATTCCAGAATGTCATAATGTGATAAGGCAATTGCCAGATTGCGTGACAGCTTATTTAAATTTCCACTCTTTTTCCAACGCACAAAAAACAGGTTGCAGAATATTGTATGTCATCTTCCTACACATTTGTAGAAGTTCTCATGTCATTTGTGCACAGCTTCTTAATCATTCAGGAGCATATATTTTTCTACCTGTTACTGCTCGTCAAATCTGAACCAAGCTGATGGATTTTATTTACAAAATCGGTGCTTTAGGATCAAGAGAAGAAATAAATGATTGGTAATTTCTTCCAAGTTGTTATCAGATTTTTCCCCTATTTATATGTCTTAGATGTATAAACCTTGGTTAAAATAGATAATTAAAAGAAATGATCACTGGAAAAAAGGTGTTTAGTATTTTTCCATTATTACCGTATTACCTATAGGTACCGTATTACCTATTAGCTAAAGTGCACCAATCCGTCTCCCTCATATTTACCAAATGTTCGTAAAGTTCATGGATACATGTACTATAAGAGTAGGTAGGCTTTAATTAAATTGTGTGAGAGAGTAGGTTAACCACTAGTGCAAATTTTATTTTTGAATCAAACCAATAACAATAAATAAATCCTTTTCAATCACAACATATTTTGAAATGCTTAAAAAATGAATATCTCTAGTAGTGAAAAGGTTTGAAATATTTGTTGCTGGTTTATCTTTATACTAGGTATTCATCAAAGTCTCTTGATTTTTTTCAGTGAAATTGATGAAATTGAGTTAAGTGCTAATTAAGCTTTTCCATAAAATGTTCCACCTGGCCACTATTGGTCTGATAGACACATTTGTGGAACACTTTGTAGGAGAAATGACAGATGTTTATGAATTTTCTCTGCACTGTATAGTCATAAGTGAAGCTACTGTAATGGTTGATGATTTATGATCGAAACTCAATATGTATGATTTATTGATGAAGTTGTGCAGAGGGAGGTGAATTAAATAGCAGTAATTAGGAGGGAGAAAAACAACTACTTGCAACAGCATAATTAGTATTTGAACACTTCTTATTCTTGTTAAGAGGTGGTTTTTGGTGTCTTTGTGTTCCAGTGGTTTGTACCAATTTTTTTTTTTTTATTTTTTGTTTATTATTTATTATTATTATTATTATTTTTTTTTTTTTTGCACATTTTTTGGAATTTAGTTTAAATACACATGTACATTGTTGCTGATTAATTTCAGAGGATAAAGGGATATGGGGGAGTTCTTCTTCTTATTTTTTTTTTCTAAAAAGAATAAAGGGAAGAAGTGAAAAGCGTACCCTTTTCCCTTAATGTACTAATAAAAGCTTATATTACAAAACATTGTTCTTCTTTTCCAGTTGGTTCCTGGTTCATCTCCCCAGTGCTGTCTGGCCTTGTGTCTATAGGATTGTTTTGGGTTATCTCACTGCTTGTCCTCAGAAAGGTAAGGACAGTTTACACAATGGTGCAAACCAGGGTCAAACTGTACTAATATTAATGTACTTAATGGTTGCAAGCCTGGATCGTTTTTTTTTTTTTTTTTCTGGATAATGTTAATTGGTGTGCTCAATTAGATAAGGAAATTTACACTTTAAGGGGCTCGGCTGGTGTATTAACTTATCAAATTTTTGCTGGACGTCATGTAGCATGCAGATGTTTATTTTGTTTTCCAATCAGTGGATATTTGGATATTTATATTTGTTAACAGAAAAATCAGTTATTTAAAAAGAAATTAAATCAAATTTAGCCATCCAAATAAAATTTGCTAATGGTATCTTAGTTGAAAAATACAATACATATAATATGGGAATTGATATATTTAATTTTAGGAGGACCAACTGAGGCATGGTTTACGTCTTCTGCCCATATTCTATGGGTGCACTCTAGTCATAAATGTCTTCTCCATCTTCTACGATGGCCCAGAAAGTAAGTAAATAAATGTCAAATTTGTTAAAATGTCTAGAATTTTATGCCTTTTTCAACTGCTATAACTCTGAGCTGTAGAAAAAAAAAAGAGAGAGAGAGTGAGAGAGAAACAGCAACACATTTTGAATTGGCAATTTCTTTAAAGTTTTTTATGGTAATTCTTATACATACACACACACACACACACACACACACAAAAAAAAAAAAAAAAAAAACCCTAATAAGTTGGAGTCTTATAAATGTCAATAAAATTATCTTAATACACTTTTTATACTTTTTCTTCAATGCTTGATTGGATTATGCTTATAAATACTTATTTTTGTCATTGTGACAAGTTTTGAACAAAGATGGTTTAAGATGCAGTTTTAACGGATTTGAATGAATGACTTAAGTTTTTACTGGTGTTTTGTTATTTTTCAGTGCTGGGCTTCGACAAGATTCCGTTATGGGGGATATTTATCCTAAGTTTTGGCTCGGGATTGATATGCGCCTTTCTAGTGAGGGTTGTTATGGTGCCATGGCAACGGAAGAAAATATTAAGTAAATATTTATGTGTGTAAGGGACAAATTTGAGTTAAATTTTTTGTGTAAGAGGAATAACCTAGGAGACGAGTTTTTAATGGTCTTCCAAAGTCCCATGGCAATGAAAGAAAATATTAAGTATATTACTCACAAGTATAGGTTGCTAGATGTAATTATGATCTAAATAAAACTTGAAATAAGAGGGATGAACTAAAAGTTTAAAGTTCCCTGAATAGAAGTTATTGATAAGAAGTAGCGTGAATGAATCTGCCAATTTTTTCACTGGGTGAATCAGGATTTATGAGTCTCAGAATGATTCAAGATTGCATAAATTTCTTAAGTTTATACACAAACTACAAACTTATGGTAACTCAATCTTTTCAAATGGGAAAATTGTGTATTTTACAACTACCGTATGTTTTTAGTTATAAACTCTGAAAATTAGAACACACTTGTAGAGTGGAAGCCAAATAATTAAAAACAGAATATGATATTTAATTATTTCAGAATTATGTAAAATTGTCAAAGATTGAGTTTTTCTCCAATTGATTCAAAGATAGAATCATTACTGTAAGTCAGTTGAATTTGATTATTGTGGATATGAGACTATAAACTAATCTTTGAAATTACCTTTATTTAGATTCAGCACAGGAGATTTCATACAACGCTGCCACGACAGAGAAGTCAGAATGTAACGGAGCGGTCAAGTTTACATTTGGAAGTCAAGTCAACAAGATAGGAGGTGGATCTGGAGGCAATTCTGGTAATTACGAATTAGATAAAAATATAAGGTGTGTTTTATGTGTACACGCACATACATGCATGTGTGCTAATGTGTGCGTGTGTGTGTGTGTGTTTGTTTTTAGAGGAGGGCATGTAGTGTAGCTATGAACTGTAAAAATATTACTGGGAAATCTGTGTGTGAATTTCCTAGGATTTGTTCACAGGGGTCTATTTCTCCAACATTGCCAACAGAACGAATTGCGTATTAAATATTGGAAATTAAAGTGCCATATTAATAGAACAACACATTGTCCAATCAAATATGTTTTATTATAATAGTAGAGGTGGATATCAAAGTTCTTAATTTTGCAGGATTTTCTTTATTTGGAGAAATTGAAGACTTAAAAAGTTGCTGGATTTTACAAAAAAAGTTATATAAACAGATAAATGAGAAAATTTCATGAATTCAAAAAATATATTTTTTAATCAGTAGAGCATTTGTGTGGTACATGTATGTTTGGAAATTCCCTGTCCCCAGTCTGGTTATTTAAGGTCTTGGTTTATCAGGCTGTGAACTTAAGAAGAGGTAATAGATTTAATGTCTCGAGTGTCCTTTACCAGACCTTTGGACGTCTTGTTGACACCCCTTGTCATGTGTTTACATATTTATTTATTTAAAAGTCAGTGTCCATTTGCCCCTAGTAGAGTTAATGCATACTGTAACTACTAATTGAATTCCAATGAAATGTGTTTATGAATCTCCACAGTGCAAATTACATGTATATGTGCTCATATTAAAAAAAAAAAAACTTATAATCTTATTCTAAAGCTATGAAAAATCAGTTGTTTTTTTGTCAGTTAGAAGGCACATTTTGAGGGAAAATGGTGAACCTTGAAAGAGTGAGATAATGGAATAAGTGAGGGGTTTGAGAATTTTACACAGTTACTGTAAGCTCATAGCAACAGATTAGTTTATTTTTGTTTGCCAAGATCTTGTCTGAGCCGTCAGAACAGACACATGATCTTAACTTTTGTACCCCTAAACACCTGCCTTTCACCTGTAAGATAAGTGACCCGATTATGTCTGGATTTTCCAGACTGCGCATGGCTTCGGCTGTCTCATTGTCTCGTTTTTTACTTTCCTGTCTGGGAAAAGTGAATTTGCATTGAAAGCCTTGTTTAGAATTGAAACAGTTTTAAAGTCGTGATGTTTTCGAGTTTTCGAGTAAATTTAGACATTTAAATGTTTACTGTATGTTTTTTGTTACAAGGAGGTATTATCTGTCTACACATCCTGCATATATATCTGCTTATCTTTCCCAAAATAGACCTTAAGAATAGTAAAACACCTGAAATAAATGTAAATAATATTGAGAAATTGAGATATTGAGAATCATGAATGAATATTTTTATTACAAATGCATGCACAAAGATATTTAATCCTAGTCCAGAGACAGGTCAAGTCATGAGCAAAAAAAAAAAATAATAATAATAAATAAATAAATAAATAAAAAAATAAATAAATAAAAAAATAAATTAAAATAAATAAATAAATAAATAAAAACAAAAATGGCTGTTTTCTTGAAGATCCCATTTGGTGAAAAAACTTGGGATAGGATATCATTGATTAACCATGTATCTAAACTTTAAGCCAGGTCCTCCTGCTAGTCCCATCTTGCTACAAAGAATAAATTAATTGGTCGAAATGATACCAGGTGAATTTCCTGCAACTTGATTCTTTATGCAGCTCTTGTGAATTCCTTACTTTGGCCGAATAAGTCCACTTTTTTTTTTATTTTGGCTGAATAAGTTTCTCTACTTCCAGAGTCAAGTGACCTGTAGTAATGTATTCCCTGCTTGTTCTGTCTTTTCTTGATTTTAGTCTCAGTTTTATTTTTGTCTCGTTCACATGGATGTCACGTCTGCAGTCGGAGAATCATTCATGGTTGACCTACCTACCCCCTCCCCCTTTACGACCACCCATGTGAAGCTCAGTACTAGCATTTTCTTGATTTTTTTGAATACGGATAATTTTTTGAATAAGGATAAATTTAGAAAAGTGCCAGCAGAGTGGTGGACTTCAGACCTATAGCCAGCTGCACAAAATAATTGTACCTGAGAACTGCTTTCAACTTTTAGACCAAAACTTTTTGTCCACTAGACACAAAATATATCTATTTAGTGAAATAGTTTTATATTAGGGTAAACATGGCTATATGAACATGGCTCAAAACAATACCTTATTGAAGTATTTAAGAATTATGAAAGATAAATAGCTTTGCAGGATATTTATAGACATAAAAATATGACCTTTGGGTCATTTTCATATGTATATAGTATACTTTTAATCTCAATGAAATGTCTGTCACAAGCAAAAGAATTTATGGAATCACTGTATGAAATAATATATTTATTTGTTAATTAATGTATTTAACTTATTTATTTATTTATTTTCAGCTGACAGTTCAAGAAGGCCGTCTTACACAGAATCAATGGAAAATCCCATTATTATGCCTGAAAAACCAACTGAGAACGGATCAGGTAAGCATTACATATTTGAACTTTTTGATTTTAGAAATTCAGTTTACTTTCTGTAACATGCAAACAATTAAAATATTTTAATAGAAAGATTAATTTTTTTCTTTCAAAACACTGCAAATTTCAAACAAATATGAATGAGTGGGATATCACACTTATGAATTTACAAGTGTCATATCTTCATGTTGCTCTATCACAGTTTGCAACCTCTTACAATGTTTTTTGACATCTCCATCACAGCTCCGCCACAACCACTTTTCATAAATATTTGCTGACATCTCCATCACAGCTCTGCCACAATCACTTTTCATAAATATTTGCTCATATCTCCATTACAGCTCCGCCACAACCACTTTTCATAAATATTTGCTGACATCTCCATCACAGCTCTGCCACAACCACTTTTCATAAATATTTGCTGATATCTCCATCACAGCTCCACCACAACCACTTTTCATAAATATTTGCTGATATCTCCATCACAGCTCTGCCACAACCACTTTTCATAAATATTTGCTGATATCTCCATCACAGCTCTGCCACAACCACTTTTCATAAATATTTGCTCATATCTCCATCACAGCTCCGCCACAACCACTTTTCATAAATATACTTTGATGGACCTACAGACAGTTTTCTACTTGATATCATAAACTTAGAAGAATTTTAATAATAAATTTAATATATGTGGTGGTAGTTATGCTGTTAAACATTTTGTAAATTGAATACAAATTGACAAAGAACAGAAAACCATTTTGTGCAGTGTCATGGGTATTTTTTGTGTAATGTCTATACAATTGACAGCGTTGCTGCCTTGTTTTCTTTTTTGAATAAAATGATTAAATTATATATATATATATATATATATATATATTAGTAAAGAGCAAATCTAGTTTTTGTTCTACCTCCCCCCATTTCTCTTTCATTCTCTCTGTCTTGCTGTCTCAATAATTTAACGTTTGAACCATTTCAGTGAAGAGTGGTGCCCAGTTACTGACACACCTGGTGAAAGAAGACGAGGAGAAGGAAAAAGAAAAACTTGTCCCCACAGTGAAGCGCGTTCAGGTATGTCATTATAAACATACTCAAATTCTTATCCAAGTATTTATTCAGAGGATTGGTTATGATTTTGATTTCAAAACCCAGACTTAGAAGTTTGTCTGTCTGTCTGTCAAGTTTTCTTGGTATTCTGCCATCCAATATAAGATGCCTGTAATATTTTGCCTTATTGATTTTCAGTGAAATGCTTATAAATCAATAACAAAAGTTATTATAAACAGGAATTGTCTGCCCAGTAAATTATTCCATTGTCTCTTGTCAGTTTTCTGTGATGAATTTACAAAATGGTTTGTTCATCACACTTGGGATTTAGGGGTAGTTTATTTAAGAAATATGAGGACATGTTTTTATTTTTTATTTATTTTTTATTTTTTTGGTCATCAGGACGTTACCCCCTCACCATCAATGAAGTCCTTCAAGACATTACTGACACAGGAGTTTGGACCAGGAAAGACCACACCACCCAAAGGTATGTACATGTAAATAGGTCACATTGGCATTGATACTGATACAATATATTGTTGATCATCTTTTGGGCCTGGCTATATCTATTTTTCTATCTATCTATCTATATATATATATATATATATATTTTTTTTTTTTGCTATGATGTTTCCCAAATTAAGATTGAAATAAGAAAGGGGTTATTGCATATCATTTTGTTGCTGTTTTTCTTAATAAGCCCAAAGTAGTTGGTGGGAGATAACAAACATAGTAAAAAAAGTGATGTAATAAGTATCTGTTTGTCAAGATTTTAAATTTTGGTTTCTTTTAGTCACAAATGGAACAGTGAAGCTAGATATCTCTGACAGCAGCAACATGGAATATTCTCCAGCTAGCAGTCAGGACTTGGAGGTAGGAGTTAATGAAAAATAAAAAGAAAAAAGATATGTTTAAAACTTGAAAATTTCATCACTTAAAAATTGATAAATATTTTTAAGTCTGTGAACCTAACATGGCCATATTAGGTGACAAATTTTTCAAAATTATTAAGAGGCTAATTTTCAAGTTTGACAGCATTTTCAATGTGAAAAGAATTGCGTTGGCATAGAATGGTCTTCTGACAAAATTTTCAACTATGACTAAATTTTCAAGAATGGAAATTTCCCCAAACTGATGGTTTTGAAATCTGAACATCATAAGGAGTTACATTTTGCAGAAAATTCCCCAAAAATTGAGTCTTGAAAAAAAAAAAAAATAAAATAACAGATTATTGTACATATTTTTGATATTACAGATGAACAAATTCCCCTTAAATGTAACACAGTATTTATACACATGCATTTAAATCTGCTGGTAGCAATTTTAAGATTTTTTTTTTTTAAAGCCCACTTTTCTCTCTGACTCTATGATTTTCATCTTTTCATTTCAGGCCCAGAAGAAGGAGCGAGAGTCTATAAAGGACAGTCCAGAATCTGTTAAACTGTTTTCATGGCTGCAAATTTTGACAGCTATTTTTGGATCTTTTGCTCACGGTGGTAACGATGTCAGGTATGATTTATTTAGGGTAATTACTCAATGAAGTCGGGCAGCCGGAATAAATCATTTCTAGCCCCCCTTGCCCCCCCCCCCAAAAAAAAAAAAAAAATAAATAAATAAATAAAATAAGCTCTTTAAGCTAGTGAATTACGAAATAAAGTCAGTGTACATGAACTGTTCTTTTTGTATTGAAAAAGATTTGCTGTAGCATCTCTTATATTACAATGGAAAAAAATTAATGAGGCCCTCTGATGACAGGGCGAAACATCACATTTCAGCTTGAGTCCTCGCGGAATTGGATGGACCTACACAGACTGATAGTTTCAATGGGAATGGGGCCTATGGGGCCTATTGGGGTGCTTTTACTGTTTAGAAAAAACTATGGGGTAGCCGGCTTTTCAGTTTTGTTGCTACCACTCCATAATTTTTTTTTTATTTCAGTAACTTTAAGACTACGTTGACCATTGGTGTCTATGGCAGTGGTGGTCGTAAAAACATAATTTTTTTGTGATTCCTTAATAAAGTTTCTGAAAGATAAATCATGTTTGCCCACTGAAAGATCTAGTCATTACCCTTTGTTTCACCACCCCTTGATTATTATCTTTTTATTACAGCAATGCAATAGGTCCCCTGGTTGCTCTGTGGATCATTGGTCTGGAAGGGAGTGCCCAGCAGAAGTCTGCCACGCCCATTTGGATCCTCCTCTATGGTGGAGTAGGCATTTCTATTGGCCTGTTTGTCTGGGGGAGGCGTGTCATTAAGACTATGGGGGAGGACCTTACCAAGATCACGCCCTCAAGGTAATGATTGATGGGCGTCAAGACCATGAGTATGTCAGAGTGGGGATGTGTGTGTGCATGCGTGGATGTGTGCGCGTGCATGTGTGTGTCAGAGATAGAAAGATGTGGGATAATGCCTTTTAGTTCAAAATTTTAGAAAGTAAGTTTTTAAATAAACTAATAAGTGAATTAAGATAATTTCAGCAAAAGCTTGTGCGTAGATTAATGATTTCATTTCAGAAATTGTGCATTGGTGCAGTACAGTGTATTTATGGTGGTTAAAAACTCAAGTCCAGACCTTGTAGAAACTTTGCCAGAAATGGCATCTGTTTGCAAAATGTTAAAAGATTAAATGCAGTGCCTACCTGAATACATGTGCAGATCTGCTAAGCTTGTCTGTGCTGCTTGCAAATATTACTAAATAATAAATAATAAAGACATTACGTATAAAAAAAAATAAAATTGGTAATTTAAATTTTCCATTGACTGGGAGTTAGCACCTTGTACACATAATGTGAAGGGTAAGATTGCCTCCTTTTTTATTTCAGTGGTTTTTGTATTGAGATTGGCTCCGCCCTCACTGTCCTCGTTGCATCCAATATCGGCATTCCTGTCAGCACCACGCATTGTAAAGTGGGATCCATCGTAAGTGTCGGGAGGTTCCGATCAAGAGCGAACGTGGACTGGAAACTTTTCCGTAACATTTTTTTGGCATGGATTGTGACACTGCCAGTTAGCGGTGGCATCAGTGCTGCCCTCTTTGCTGGGTTGAGATTGCTAGTTCCGCACTGAGAGGTCTTAGGTCATGTGATTGGAGAAAATTGCTAGAAGAAACAAGGGAAGGTCAAAATTATAACAAGAAAGAATGAAGGTTGAATTTGATGCATAGTATTTCTGAAGTAGGCAGAAAAAGATGAAACTAAGTCAATTGATTGGTCCAAGACATCACGGATGTGTTATAGGGGAAAGTTCTTTCAAAATTCAGTAAAATCATCGCACATGTTTCAAAAGGAGTTGAATGAATAGGAAATAAAGTTTAGAGTACATTGATAGTAGGGTTGCTGAATGTTAAATTTATGATAATTGTTTTGCAATGTGATCCAAGATCGCACATATTAAGAATTTTTTTGGTCCAGGAATGATTTCCAAGATTGCAACAGGCAAAATCGTTCCAAGTTATAACTGTGAATAGTGAATTGCTCAGTTTGGGTTTTGATTGAATTTATTTTTAGAATGCACTTCATTGTTTAACAATATTTAAAAAAATAATGATAAAAAATAAAAAAAACCTTTATAGTAAATAATGGTAATGAAGGGATTGGATTTTTAAGAAAATTTCAACAGATAAAATCGAGTGGGTCTGTATACAGACAACCATTGTTGCAGAATACCAAGTTTGATTTTGCCAATTGGAAAGTGAATTTTAAGTCGATAAGACTAACTACAAAAACATGTATATTTGTGCAGATATATACATAAATGTGCCCTACTGTTACATGTACATGTATAAGAGCTGTGTTAGCAGAGCATGAATGTCTTCCCAGTGCAAATTTTATTTATTAGTCAAAATGATAACCTAAAAAAAAAAAAAGAAAAAAATAAGGAAAAGAAAAATAAATCTTAAACTCCTTGTGCTAATGTTAGCTTTGCCACACAATTTTTTAACTTCATTACAATTTTTTTTCTGGTAGTTTTTCATATCTGAACCCAGTTTAAATGTTTCAGTTTTGTTTTCACCCGTTTGTTTTCATTTGATTTGTTTTGAATTGTGTATTCAGTTTAGCAGCCAAACAGCAAAATGTCCCCATGTTTATTTGTAGTTAGAAAAATGACCAGGATTAGGTCAAGGACAGGCCATGTAGGTCAAGGTTAAGCCAGTGAATGCACAAATAGGTCAAGTTAAGGTCAGTGTGCATAAATAGGTCAAGGTCAATATTATGTAAGTATATGGGGTACAAGTACATGCAGTTCAGGGTAGATTATTATTCCTTTATTGGTTCTTTGTATGGAACAACTGCCAAAGATTACAAACGAAAAACAATTGAAGTATGTACAAAGCACTCTGTATTCTACAAGTATTGCTATACTGCCAGTATCCTTCACCTTATATTTTTTGTTAGTATTTAAGTTTTATGTAGACACTTTCCGGCTTGAGTGTGACCACTGTTATTTGATGAATGATTGTATTTTATATGCACTAGTTATGTTATAATTTATGATTGTTTTACTGCCACTTAGTTTTAATTCTCATGAATGTTAGACATACGAGTACAATGTGCAGGCATTGTGGGTAGTTCACAGTGCGACATATACATTTTGTCTGGTGTGATAGCATTGGCATCAGAAATACCAATGTTATTGTTTACCAATACCATAATGCATTTCACATTGTTAATTTTTTCTAATGCTACATGTACTGTATTTGTCCATCAAAAGGCTGTACTTTTGGCGTTGAAATACTGTATAAATGCTGCATCGAATAAATAAGAATAAACAAAATGATAAATTATCACCCTTGGATAATTATTGTTAACTAAATTATGACAAAGCTATCAATAGTGAGTACATTTAAATCAAAGGGGCAAGGTCAATTTATATTTACTGACACATGTTTACTGTATCAGTACTTATACTTCTAGCTACATGTACATGCAAATGCTGTTATTAACACTTAAAAACATTTATAAACATATGTAANTTTTGGTCCAGGAATGATTTCCAAGATTGCAACAGGCAAAATCGTTCCAAATTATAACTGTGAATAGTGAATTGCTCAGTTTGGGTTTTGATTGAATTTATTTTTAGAATGCACTTCATTGTTTAACAATATTTAAAAAAATAATGATAAAAAATAAAAAACCTTTATAGTAAATAATGGTAATGAAGGGATTAGATTTTTAAGAAAATTTCAACAGATAAAATCGAGTGGGTCTGTATACAGACAACCATTGTTGCAGAATACCAAGTTTGATTTTGCCAATTGGAAAGTGAATTTTAAGTCGATAAGACTAACTACAAAAACATGTATATTTGTGCAGATATATACATAAATGTGCCCTACTGTTACATGTACATGTATAAGAGCTGTGTTACAGAGCATGAATGTCTTCCCAGTGCAAATTTTATTTATTAGTCAAAATGATAACCTAAAAAAAAAAAATAAAAAATAATAAGGAAAAGAAAAATAAATCTTAAACTCCTTGTGCTAATGTTAGCTTTGCCACACAATTTTTTAACTTCATTACAATTTTTTTTCTGGTAGTTTTTCATATCTGAACCCAGTTTAAATGTTTCAGTTTTGTTTTCACCCGTTTGTTTTCATTTGATTTGTTTTGAATTGTGTATTCAGTTTAGCAGCCAAACAGCAAAATGTCCCCATGTTTATTTGTAGTTAGAAAAATGACCAGGATTAGGTCAAGGACAGGCCATGTAGGTCAAGGTTAAGCCAGTGAATGCACAAATAGGTCAAGTTAAGGTCAGTGTGCATAAATAGGTCAAGGTCAATATTATGTAAGTATATGGGGTACAAGTACATGCAGTTCAGGGTAGATTATTATTCCTTTATTGGTTCTTTGTATGGAACAACTGCCAAAGATTACAAACGAAAAACAATTGAAGTATGTACAAAGCACTCTGTATTCTACAAGTATTGCTATACTGCCAGTATCCTTCACCTTATATTTTTTGTTAGTATTTAAGTTTTATGTAGACACTTTCCGGCTTGAGTGTGACCACTGTTATTTGATGAATGATTGTATTTTATATGCACTAGTTATGTTATAATTTATGATTGTTTTACTGCCACTTAGTTTTAATTCTCATGAATGTTAGACATACGAGTACAATGTGCAGGCATTGTGGGTAGTTCACAGTGCGACATATACATATACATTTTGTCTGGTGTGATAGCGTTGGCATCAGAAATACCAATGTTATTGTTTACCAATACCATAATGCATTTTACATTGTTAATTTTTTCTAATGCTACATGTACTGTATTTGTCCATCAAAAGGCTGTACTTTTGGCGTTGAAATACTGTATAAATGCTGCATCGAATAAATAAGAATAAACAAAATGATAAATTATCACCCTTGGATAATTATTGTTAACTAAATTGTGACAAAGCTATCAATAGTGAGTACATTTAAATCAAAGGGGCAAGGTCAATTTATATTTACTGACACATGTTTACTGTATCAGTACTTATACTTCTAGCTACATGTACATGCAAATGCTGTTATTAACACTTAAAAACATTTATAAACATATGTAAGCAACTACCATGTTCAGCATTTGTTTTACCTAAAATATACTTAGAACATACCATATTTGATATATAATTTAAATACAGCAACATTTTAAATGAACTTGGATGAACATTGCAAACCTGCCAATGTACGAATGTACCCATATAGTAAGAGAAAATATTAACTTGTATACAGCAAAGACCTACTGGTAAATGATCAGATAGCTTTTTAATATTTTTTTATTCTTAAGCGGTAAAGTCTAATGACAAATTTTCATATTAACAGATCATGCTGACTCGGATACTGCACCAAATAACCATCGTTAGTGTGCAACATTGGCCCATATCCTGGATAACCGTCATCAGAGAGTTACATTGACCTAGATATTTATCATAAAATTTAATGGGTCACACTGACCCAGAAACTGGTTATTATTTTGTGAAGCAGAACGTATAAGACGCTGGACATTGGTGACGATGTCATTATCATCACACTTTTTGTTCATGAAATAAAATGTTAAACAAGTGGCTAATTGGTAGTTAAGTTCGTCTTCCTATTTGGGTGCCAACTGCCCTATTTGAAAAACATACCATAATATTATATAAATATGTAATGAAATACGAAATTCCACGGCCCGCATTAAATAATATATTAGATTCCCCGCTTCCCACGGGTTGTCTCAACACTGGCAGACCAATTAAATGTCGGCCTACTTTCAAGTGGGTCGCGCCATATTTGATCCGCGGACTAGTTGGTTGTGAATGCTCCCATAGAGGGGTAGTTGGACAGCGAATAGTAACCGCTTATCTAATGAAGGGCGTTTACATCCCCTGTACCGATTTACAACATGTAGCCCTACAAGGGTAGTAGTCGAGGTCTTTTTCATGAAAAAATTGAAAATAAGGAAAATCGTTACTTAATTAACTAACTGGGTTATTACAAGCATCAATGTAAATTGTATTTACTCACTGTATATATAAATTAATTGGTATCGTAGTGGCAACCATAAAATTAAATCGTTAAATTTCGTTTAGAGAATTGAAACTGAAAAAGTGCAATTTTTCGTTTTTTGTATATTTCACTGGTGTAACGTGTTGATAGCGTTACAAGTTGATAGCCTCTGGCTTGAATGGCCTGGGGGTCTTCATTTGGAATCAAAAGTCGACGCGTCACTACATTTTACAGGAATGTGCTGCGAGGAAGTAGTGGCCTTATTGAATATAAATCCGTGAGAGCAAAATAAACAATTGTAACTAACCACAAAGGTAGGCTGATACGGGTATAGACTTGGGAAAACTAGCACCATTTGAAGCACAACTGCGCATGTCTAGCTCTCGCAAGTCACAAAGGTTGCGACTGTCACAAGCACCGTCAGCCCCTAAACAAGCTCATTGTTGTCAGTACTAAAGCAGGGCTATCATCGACGGTAAGTTACTGCATTAGTTATGAGATTTAAAGTAAATCGTTTTGTAATTTTGGGATATAAGGAAAAATAGCATAATTGTCATTCTCTTTTGCAAGCAGAACATTGCAGAATTAATGATACCCTGTATGTATGTATTTTTGAAGCTCAAAAGGTGAAATTAAATATTTGAAGGATTAGAATCTTGCAGCTACAAGTAAAATTGAAAAAAAAAAAAAAAAAAAAAAAACATTAGTCATTTACATTCATGTAAAACTGGGAACTATTATAACGGTATAATGTGACATGTACATGTATTAATATTAATGTTCGTTTTTGTTAGCGTATCGTGGGCTCTTTTCCAGAGAATACCGGCGAATTTTCATTATCACATTATAATTATTATATTCATTCCAAAACTGTGTTTTAAAAAATGATAAGTATGCAACAGAATGTGCAAACCGCAAACGTTGCAACTCTCTGACTTTATGACGCTGAAAAAACATGTTTATAGAGCTATTTTTTTGTCAATGCATGAAGAGAAGGGAAATTACACGAGTAAAAATATGACCTACATGGAGATTTTCTCCTGCAAAAGCTTATAAATATTGTCATTCAATTTGCTTTTAACATCATCAGTACTCAAAGAATGGGTTAATACATGTAGATAACACATTTGAGATAAGTTGTCCAGATGTACCAACCTATAGGACTCTCCACTGGGAGATGTGTTCAAAGGGCCCCCTCTCTACATCATTTAAGGGGTCACTTCTATACTACAATTGTATGCATCCGACCTGTCGTAAAATTTCAAGTCAGTCCTGTGCTGCCTGTTTAGTTGTAACAAAAAGTCGCTTTCTGACAAAACTTTGCCTCATTATTTAATGTTTTTGATGAAAAATGATTTAATTAAACTGTTTATCATAGAAACCATCTGCATTCCCCTGTAAGAGAGCCCCACTAGGGCGGGGAGGGGGGTGTGGAAGGGTGAACACAGATCAAGGGAAATAAACCATCAGTTCACATATCACAATAAATAAAACTTTATTTATATCTCATTGAAAATGAGAGTTGAAAATCACGAATCACGTAGTATAATTACATTGTATTACTAAGGACGAAGAATAAAAAATCGCTTTCACGAGCCGAGGGAGCAGGATGCTTCAGGATAATGCTATTTCATATGAACGTATCACCTAATCCATCTCGGGAAATAAAACGTGGCATTTAGCGATTTACAAAAATACCCAAGAGACCATCTTATAATCCTCTGAATGGTGACTATGGAGTCTTTAGTACGAGATGGAGCCTTCAGTACCTCTACCAAATTAAGGCAGTGAGCAGGCCGAGTTCATCCTTGTTGTAATAAAAAAGTGAATATCTAGTACAGCGTTTATATAAAAACCCAATGTATTTAACCATGAAGTCATTACCGCAGGCAATACAAATGCCCAAAGCATCGCGGTTGTTTCTCTCCCTCACATTAATCTGGCCATCAAATTCTGGTGCGTGCTAAACACTGTGCAGCATTGCCAATTATGTTGAGAAAATCTTTATTCTTTTAAATTGTTTTTCGCTTCATTTATAAACTTTTTGACAGCATAAATACAAACTGTGCCTGTGAGAGCTTTTATCCCAATAGTAGGGACTTCTTCACTCACACTGATGCCAATTGACTGTCGACCTCATCATCATCATCATCAGCATTGAGGCACCCGATCACTCCATCAGTTGAGGCAATGTAGAGAACCTGGGAGAGGCACAGCGTGTCTCACATCTGGGACAGGGTGATAGAGAGCGTTCCCATAAACCCATCGTACTGGTGGATCTATCTAACTCTGCGGGAATTCTCGCCAAATTGCATTCAGTGTATGCGGCTTTAATGTCTGGTGCGCCTACTCAAACCTCTAGAGGTAATTAGGATAGGATAGTCAATTATCCCCTAGTTACTCAAGGGAACGTGCCAGACAATTAAGCTGATTACACCAAATGCAATTTAGCGAGAATCCCCGCCAAGTTAGATCCATCAAGCACGATGGGTTTATGGGAACGCAGTCATAGTGAGCAGTTCTCACTGGACTGGCCACTAAATGCACGGTCTCTTGACATCGGATAGTGACCGGATGAAAGCTCTCACAGGTATGCTTTGAAAAAAAGCTTGTGCAGAAAATGAAAAGTTCGAAATTTTCTCAACATGTCTGACTGTCACAGTTTAAATACGAGAGGACATACCCTTTCCCCTATAATGGCGATTCGTTGCTCAAGAGCTGCCAAAATAAGCCTGTACAGTCGGTGTGACGCGACAGAGACCACCATGAAGAGAGTCCGCTTCTCATTCATTTGTACGGGTGAGTCTCGTCCCAGATGTTGACCCACTTAGATCAGGCTAACCCTAACCATTATAATTAAATGGAGGGCGGGCCTTCCGTTACAAGGACGCTCAGTTTCGTTACTGGGTATTCCACCTTAAAAGGCACAGACCCACCGAGCCGATTCTTCCTACCCAAAATTATGTCTGCTAAAACCTCGTTAGTTTCAAGGTCAGAGTTGTTGGCGTGCATTTTTTACAAGGATTTTCACTTCGGAATGGGTGACTTTCAGCAAGTGATACTTTTTATGTGTGAATTTCAATTGAAATTGCCCGTAGGTACTCGTGTCTGCTGCCTTTTTTACTGCGGAAGTCTTTCCACAATAGTTGTTCAATTATCTTGTTGATTGTAAAAAATAAATACAAAAAGAAAAGAAAGAAAAGGAAATAATAATAATAATAATAATAATAATAATAATAATAATAAAAACCACATTTTTTCCCGGGGCATCGTCAAATTTCAGTAATTTTACAAAATACATCCCAAAATTCATATCTAATGCAGTTCTTGAAAATGTATTTTAGAAAAATATATTTTTTCATATCCAATACGCCTTTCTCAAAACTATCGTTTTTAGTATCATAAATGTACCATGCGATCTTTGGTTTCAAATATACATTTTTTGTCATTACGTTACTATGTGTCTGTGAGAAAGTCACGTCGTGCCCTGAGGCTCTGTGAGTAATAGCTTCAATTTTGTGTGGGAACTTGTGATCTTGTATCTCCCCGAGGTTTACAATAGACCTGGCATATGAACACATGCATTTTATAAGATTTTAATCATGATTTTGTTGTTTTTTTTCTCACTGACACACATTTTTCATTTCCTTGTGCCCTCCCCCCATCCCACTCTATCTAGCAATATCATAGATCTGTTGTAACAGGAATAGTAGTCCGCTAGCAACCGTAGTCCGCTCCCCCATTGCCTTTTACAGGTGACATTCGTCCCATATACTAACCCAAGGGCTCCGTCTAATCCTAGGAACCCCGGACTACCATTCCTGTCACACCGGCAATGCTGTCTTTTCTGTCTTTTAATCCCCATTTGTTTTCAATACGAAAAAATAATTTTGTTATCAATTTTCAGATCAGCAAATATCAGTCAATTAAAGGCAAGATGAGGATGTTAATACGAAAGTTTAGGACGAGACGTGTACGACTTGCCCTACTTCAGTTGGGTGCGGTGTTTGCCGTACTTAAGTTAATTAATATGATGTGGATGGGGATGCATAAACTAGTAAAGGATTCAGGTATGTCCCTTGTCACGGGATTGTAGACGATCTCACTTTCAGAGGTCTTTTATGTGCTATGAATATTATGATAACATACAAACACACACATCCCTCTCTCTCCTCTCTCTGTCTGTCCACCTCGTTCTTTCAGAACCTAGGCGGTCATGGATCTCCATGGTTTTTTTAATGGCATTTCTGATAACCTCAGTTTCCGGTGTAAGCACAAACATTTTATTGACAAAAACACAATGATTTTAACTTTAGTTTAGTCCAGGTGGCCTCGACGTTATATTCGACGCCGAAATCTATAACTATTTCGTTACTTGATCACTCATTCCAAAAACAATTAAGACACATTGAGAACTTCGCTTTTTTACATCGAGAACTTTGCTTTATTTTTACACTCACTACACCAAGTATTATATATTCTTGTTCAAAACTGACCAGTTTGGAGGTCAATACGGTATAATATTGACCCGCACGTGACTGCTCTCGATCAATCAGTGAGGGTCAAAATTCGCTATCTTATACATGTAACAATAGCATACAAACACCATAAACACAAACTACAGGCCTACCCAACTACCAGACTCGGCACCGAATGATCCTGAATTCACCGGTAGGTCGAACCACACTGCCCGTTTTCAAGGTGTGCGTCTGTACGCATTTCACAGTATCATACCCTGGAACAAATTTTGATTTGAGATGCAGTGCTACTTTCAAAACCCCTCTGAGAATCATCACTATCACATCGCTAGGCGTCTGATACTTCGAAGGGCGTACTGATACACACATTGAAAACGGGTATTGTGATCCGATCTACCGGTGAAATCAGGATTATTCGGTGCTGAGTCTGGTTGTTGGGTAGGCCTGAACTAGGACCGACTGAGCAACAAATATTGCCAAAGGCAGACTATAGAAAACACCGTTGCCCAAGGGAATATTTTGTTCTTTTTTGTTCTCACAATTTAACCAGCTATACTACTTCATCAAAAATGTAGAACTTCTCTTGTGAGAAGCTGGAGAAATAAACTGATGCTTATAATTTTGCTAAATGGAAAACGTTACATCAAATGGTACAATAGGTTCAAAAGGGTTAAACTTTGGGTTTCGTATGTAGAATTACAGATGGATATGAAGTTCAGAGGGTCGATGGGTTGGGACCAACGAATCAACTTCACAATCGTCACAGGCGCGAACCACAAGTACTTTTCACCAGCTCTCGTCAACCACGTCGGGTCCTTCTGTTTCTGGGAACCATCTCTCAGAATCGTGGTGTGGGACCTCGGCCTGACCGCCGAAGAGGCGGAGACCGTGAAAACCTGGCCGAGCGTGACGTACAGGAGGTTCCCCTTTGAAAGGTACCCCTCTCATCTGCGTGACCTGCACACGTACGCCTTTAAACCCGTCGTCATCAAGCAGATGGTGGATGAATTGGGGGCAGTGCTTTGGGTGGACGCTGGCAGCCACATCAGTGGAAAAATGAAACAACTTATGACGTCCCTTTTTCAAAAAGATGGCTATGTCTTCATCGGTGTGCCTGGAAATGGGGAGGTGACTAAATGGACACACCCCGGTATGTTTTCCCATTTCAAGATCACGAAAGGACCATACGTAGGCAAGACTTCCTTTGCTGGGGGGTTGAACGGCTGGCTGAGACAAGGGGATATATACGACAAGATACTGGTTCCATGGGAAAAATGTGCGCTGTTTGAACGCTGCATCTCTCCTGTTGGGGCACACTTGCGTAACCATAGATACGACCAAGCCGCTCTCTCGTTGCTAGGATACACCTACATGTTTACGTATAATAGGACTTTATATCAACATACAGAACTAAGGGATATTGTACAAGAATCAAGAGGACACAATACTACGTACATGGAGTATGTAAAAGCATGTAATGGTACAAGAATAGCATAAAATTTAAAATGGCGTCTAACCTGGGCATTTCAGTGGGAAAAGTAGAAAAGCACTCAGAGAGCGCAGACCTTTGTCAAGGACCCTTCACTGATAGATTCCTCTGGTAGATTGTGGTTGTTGAGATCACACCCATTGCACCAGGTCATTGTCACTTTATCGCAATCCTATAAAAACGTCTTTTTTCAACCCCGCACTGATGGGTTGCACTGGTAGATTGTGGTAGTTGAGATCACACCATTCTTCGTGATCATTGGCACAATCTGGCAAACTTTGAACAATTTTTGGATCCGGCTCCTGATCAAGATCACGAACCACCACCAAAGTCTAATCACTTTTAAGTTAGCCCATTTTCTGACTTATCCCGGAAATTACATTGAAATCCATAAATATTTTTTTTAATTATAAGGCTGGTGACAAACAAAAAGACCGAAATACGAGATGAACTTTTATGAATAATAAAAAATAATAAACCTTTGATTTGTGTAAAAAGGGAAGTGAAACATTGAAATCTTTGTTTTTATATAATCTTTATTCTTGTGAGTATATAGGTTTTAACAGGGATGACAGCTTGGATGAAAAGTTTTGCAGCATTCTTCATGATCATTGGGAAGTGAATATTTTAAGAAATAATTATGGCAGCTTTTATTTTAATATATTCTGATTTAACTATGAGTATACCAGCTTTTCCTATCACTGAATGTCAAAGATAAAACATGCATTCGTATCCCAGATACAAATATATAAATATAAAAACAGTATAAGAAATACGAAATAAGTGGGATTTGCCACGTAGTATTAATGGTATGTAAAAGGTAATGGGTAGTTTAATAGGGTGTGCCTCATTATATCGATATAATACCTGTTTTCTGTAATTATAATTATTATTCTTTGGACAGTTACATGTTGAATTCTGAGGATAAAACTATCCAGTGGATATAATTATTTTCCTCTATAATTATTTTCCTTAAGATAACACTATCCAATGGCTGTAACTATTATCCTCTGGACAGACATTTTGAGGATAACACTATCCATGGGATATAATTATTTTCCTCTATAATTATTTTCCTTAAGATAACACTATCCAATGGCTGTAACTATTATCCTCTGGACAGGCATTCTAAGGATAACACTATCCATTGGATGCAATAATTATCCTCTGGACAGACATTCCGAGGATAACACTATCCATGGGATACAATTATTATCCTCTGGAGAGGAGTTATTTGGAGGATAGCAGGCACCCATTTTAACCAGTGGGTACTATCATTCATCAAAGTAATTATCTTCTTTGCTCATAGGATAACTGTCCAGAGACAGTGTTGGGCACCATCTTGATGGCCTGCATATAGTGAAAAAGAAATAGTAAAATCTCACACAAGTTTGAAAAAAACAACTTAGCTGGCCAAATACCAACCAATATATTTTACTTTATCAGTTGGCTCTGATACCACTATGGACGCAGAAGTAATGTTTATGCCAAAATATCAAAATATATTTAAAGCGTGTAGCTGTTAGATCTCGTGGAGCGGCACCCATGCCAAAGGAGGTAGAAAGGCAAACAGCTGGCAGTGACACATATTCCAAGGAACAATACTCCCAACTGCAAAAATAATAAAAATAAATAGATAAATAAATAAATAATTAAATAAATAAATAAATAAATAAATAAATAAATAAATAAATAAATAAATAGAAATGGTAATGGTCATTATGGTCAGTTATCAACATTACAGAACTGTAAATTAATGTTCAGCATTTATTATCAAACAAAATATACATTATCCCAAAGGAAACAGTCCTCAAAAAGTATGTTTGCAGTTGCTTGCTGGATAAATACTTTCAAAGTTGTTTTGTTATTTGCACATTGTACATTTTCAGCACAATCAGCCTATTGTGTGAACGTCAAACCTGATTCGATAATTTCGGTAAATACTTCAATATTACATACTTAAGGAACTAATGTCTTTTTGCCTTATGTTGCCTTCCCTGAATACATTATAGAATAAAATTATGTACAATTTAAATCCCATACATACCCAACGCGGGTCACTTTCCAGGCCGTACTTGTACCAGGAAAATATTGGTATTTCAAGGAAATTCAGGAAACTACTGACTGCAGCCTGTATTCCGTATGTCTTTCCAAAATGTTCCTGTGGAAACCTATAATATATATGTTTTTAAGGCGCAGGTCAATAAAGGGGTTAACGTACCTACGAGATTCTTTTATTATTTTCCAGATCTCGCACTGAAGGCGAACATTTTCGTTTTGGTAACACACAGTCATCTTTTATAAAACTAAATAATACTATAAAATATTTTTGTGTAAATGAGGCCAAACAAAGGTGAGCGGTGTGAAAACAAAGCTAAAATTGGTCAAAGCATCGAGGTGAAAACGGTACGACCGCATTCAGAACACGTTGATGATCGACGGATTAACAGATCCGCGAATCAAATGTGTCCTTCCCACTTAAAAGCTGGGTGCAAAACTCCCTACTACACACTGAATTGATGCCCCAATTACGCGACAAGCTATCAAGTGGTCCGGCCACATTTGATCCGTGGATCTGTTAGTCCACTGTTATGAATGCGACCTATAAAGATCACATGGGTATCATATCATAAGAATAAAGATTTTCTCGACTGTGCCAAGGAACTAAAGACACGTATCCATCTTAAACCTTCAGTTTGGGGGACATAAAAAAAAAAAAAAAAAAAAAAAAAAAAAAAAAAAAAA
>NW_019773626.1:83293-109504 GCF_001039355.2 Lingula anatina | reverse complement strand
TATATATATATATATATATATATATATATATATATATATATATATATATATATATAACATCTTTAAAAAGGAAAGAAAATAGTACATGTACATGTAGTATACAGTATGTACTTACGCAGAGGCCACAAATGCCATATGCACGGCGTAGGTCCCTGTTTGTAACACAGACTGAGAGAAAATAGACACAAACTGTAGCTCGAGAATTGGAATGATACACGGAATGGATACAACGATGCCTATCAATACTGTCAGGAAAAATGGAACCATGAAGCATCGTTCTTTGTCTGGAACAATAATATTTGTCCGAGATTCTTATCTGTGCTTTTTAAAACCTAAAGCAAAAGTATCTTAAACAATTAGTAAACTACAGCCATAAAATGCATATAATACCTAATTCATATTATAGTAAATAATATAATATATACTATACTGTGTAAAAGGAATGATATTTTAAACCTTGCAATTCTAACCGGTAGTATTTAAGTTCAGGCCCCGGTTTCACAAAAGAAAGTCAGTTCTCTGGCTTAGGCTGTATTCCCAGAGCTTTCAGATCGATCTATCCCCGCGGGGAGTCTCACTAGATTACTGTCAGATAATCCGGCTTAAATGTCCGTCCCGCCTACTACAAGCTGTAAGGGGGTAATTAACTTTCGTGTCCGCCCGGCTGACAGCTATTTAGCGTGAACCCCCAGGGAGTTAGGTCGATCTAAAGTAGATCGATCTAATCTCTGGAAATGGGGTCTTAGTTGACTAGGATTTCCACGAGAGTGCTGTAACACTGCTCCTGATAGGGTAATATGTGCCAATGTGACCCTGTAACCTTGGTAATTAATTTCTTAGCCAGGGAGCCTGACTCAAGTTTTTTTTTTTTTTTTTGAGAAACTGGGGCCAGATCCAATCAAAATGAGCAGAAGATAAGAAATAGAAAGGGTGAACAAAATATTACATGGAATATAAATGAATTACCGATCAATCCATAGAACTCTTAAAATCACCTTTACGTTAATTACCGTCTTTCTTTGACCTGGCCATGAGTTTATCCAGCATCAAGCCGATCAGCAATGCCCAGAACAGAGAACCCACTTGGGACCAGGAATACAAGTCCGTATACGTGCTTACTACAACATAATTAGAATTCGCTGAAATAATTTTTTCATTGTCCTTTGATCATGTAAAGGTGGTAAAATGAACTTAAGATGACTTAATTAACGTCCTACCCGCCGGAGCGCGCAGTTGAGGCGGACTGAGACAGACGTGCTCAAGGTCAAGGCCCTTTGTTGAGTGCTAAACTTGACAGGTTATACTTCATAGGTTCTGGCTTCATAACTAAACGGTTTTCTGCCTCTTAATTAAAACAAGATGGATCTTTCTTTTAAAAAATCGTAACTACAGAGTTCCAATCGTAACAACGTCGTACATTAAGAAATCTATTCTGTCATAAAAACAAATTGCAGTGAAAGAATGGGAATGGGATAAATACTAATGATTACATTGCAAACCCGCATGAAATATATACACGTAAATGTATTACCTGTGCTTTTGACATTATTTCCGTAGTAATTGATGATCGCGTAAAAACAGCCTTTGTACGTGACAATAATGGTATCTAGACATATAAGCCACAACATCAACAACCAAAATGTGAGCCTTTTGAGAATCAGCAGGGTGCCATATAGTAAACTGGTGTTAGTGTTTTCGTCATCTTTTTTGCTGTCAGAATTTTCTCCTTCGCGGAGCATCTGGTCACTTCCGTCATCGCACGTTTCCTTGCAATTGGTTTTGCTCTTATTTTGATGCCTGATGCTAAAACCCACATCTTGAAGATCAGTTATTTTATCGTTGTCCCCACGTGTTGCCTCCACATCGGCCTTGACGTGGCCTGTTAGGGCTGGAAAGACATTTTGTTACGAATAAACATTGCATGCGTATGGCTACACCTATTAGTCAGTTTTCAAACGTGTCAAATTGAAAATGGTGTTGTCTAAGATGTTGGCTGCAGCCCCTGCATCTATCCGCCATACAAAGTTTTAGAATTGGTTCCTAATAATATAAAACGCTTTGTTTTTTAACTAAATACCAAACCACAAAACTTTCGTCATAAAATGTCTATAAAATGCTTCACTGTAAAATCCCATATTGGTACTTAGGCCATTCAGCGCCTCTTAACATAAATCAAATTTAACTACTTTGCCATCAAATGTTAAAGTTAGTTCATCAGATTGGGAAGTTGAATTTGAAATGTTTGTTGTGAGTGACGTTAATATTGTGATAATAACCTTTAGGATATAAGACTGCCATTAAACCAAAATGATTTCCAACAGAAATAGATTCAACGTTCATGTAAATGGACAGAGAATGCAAAGTATGTCTTTCAATATAGCAACTTCGTTCTCTCTTTGGTGTATTATCAAGCTATAACTATTTCTTCTTATTTTCATCATTTTTAAAAGCATTCAATTAATTCCATCTTAATAACTACATAACTCAAGATAACTGTCATCAAGGGGTTTTCTACATACATTTTCTTTAAAGAGAAAATGTATCGAATTGGGCGGATCTATTCCAATCATTGTATCATTTTACCGAAATGGACCAACATGGACACAAATCTTGAAAAATGTGCAATCATAAATATCTTTTTGATCAACAACACTCTTTTCATGATCAGTAAAATACCCCTTAATCCTAAAGAACCAAATATTGGCTAAAGGAATCTATATATTGTGTCCATCTTCAAAATAGTTGCAATGAAGGAAATTTGGATTGCTTTTCAATATGGGTAAATTACCTTCGTTTTTTTATTGGAGGGGAGGAAGGTATTAATTTATAGACGATTATTTTAACATCATCAAACCCGTGTAACGTGATAGAGAGTCCCCAATGATAGAGAGTGAGCTACCCATTCACTGGTACAGGTGGGCCTCGCCCAAATTTATGACCCACTTAGGAAAGGCTAACTCTAACTATGATAACTAAATGGAGGACGGGGTTTCTGTTACATGCACCCTCAGTTTCGTTACACCGTGGTAACATGAATGGAAGTCCTGGGAATAGAAGTCCAGGCACCCGTGTGATTAGTACAGGTGTACAGGTTAGGGTTAATTTGGAGTATTGGGGTTAGTATATTGGACGAATGTCACAAAGGGATGGGAAGCTGATTACTGTTCCTAGCAGACTTCTTTTCCAGTTACATCGGCGAGATGAGATTAATCAACATAATTGATGCTCACCGAGTTGCTCACGTGTGACAGATTCATTTTCTCCCGTTTCATGGAATGTGTCAGCGCCATTTCTACAACTTTCCAGGTAGGGTTTGGGGTGTTTTTTGGTTAAGCTGTGCCTTTTGCGTATCTTCAAACAGCAATTAATGTCGATGTTGTTCCCGTCTTCGTCCTGTCTAGGTGGAAGGATGAATGTGTTGACAGAAGACATTAGAAGTATGATACCAGCAAAGCTTAACATGCACGTCTTGTACGACAATCCAGCCTGGTAGGCCATCTACAATTAATTAAATTAGTATAACAGTTGAAAAACTGAGAATAACATATACATTCCAAAAAAAAAAAAAAAAAAAAAACATCTGAAGGGATATCCCAAGTCAGCCAAAAGGGGAAACATCCCATAAAACATAAATACCAGTCTAAATGACTGTTTAACACCCAGCAATATCAATAAAGGGCAAAATTAGGTCAACTGTAAGATAAAGATTTTATATTTTATGGATCTTCTATGAATGTTATTTGCTAAAATAACCCCTACGGCTCTCTTGCAACTGTGTGTGTGTGTCTCTGTGTGTGTCTCTGAGTGAAGGTGTATGATTACGTAAGGAATGCATGTATTACCTTTAAGAGTATGGGGACAAAGCCGCTGACGTCCATGGCACCGCAAATCAAGCAGGTGAGTGTCGCCTTCAGCTTGGGAAATAGCAGCGCCACCTGGACGTCAGTTATAGCCAATTGGTTGCCTCCCATTAGATGAAATACAGCCCCAGGGAATAACAGCCATTCTGTCCCTATCAAATTTGAAAACTGTCATTTTCTCTTGGTTATTTCTCCCAAATTTTCGGTATGTTCCACAAAATTTTGAAGATATCGTTTATGTTTGCTGGATTCTAATCAAAATATTCTTTGCCGTCTGAATACAGGTTTGCACATTTACGAGCTTGGGAGACCTGGACCCTTAGAAAAACAAAACCAAAAAAAAAAAAAAAAAATGCAGCAAATTAATAGTTTTTAGGATTTTGCAGGAAGTACCAAGAAAAAAACGCAGTTTCTGCAAATTTACAGAAGCCTTCGAAACGCATCTTGGAAACGCATTTTTTTTTTACTCTTTTTTGTTGAGTTTCGAATTTGATGTCATTTTTATATTGGGTAACGCTTACATCCATGCACACTGGTATGTGGGAACAAGGGTTTTCAAAATGAAATGGGAATGGAAAAAATACCCAACAAATTGAAACAAATATAGAATAGCACATGAGTATCTGCCATGACACATGCATATAGGACTCATGCTTCTTCTTCTCTGGGTCCTCCATTAATCTATCATCTTCCGTGCGCGTATTGAACGCCACAGGGATCCATTTCTTATGTAATACTATCTATTTTAGTTGTACTTGCTCCTTACAGATTAATGTAAATTTAAGTATCTGTCAATCTAAATGTTTGTATCGTTAGTGTAAGTCGTGAAATTTCCATACCTCTCCCTGCTAACGCCATCAGGCAAATTCCACCGGCACACAGGCATCTTAAAGGAAATGTCAAGAATTAATCAAGCGTTTCAGATATCTTTTTCTGATATGATTGAAAATGTCGATGTGCCCTCTTAGCTCTTGGTGTTTATTGCAGGTGCATATGGAGCCTACCAATATGTGTACCAGCTTAAAAAAATGAAGAAGATGAATTTACCATCATGGCAACAACAACAACAGTCATGTATAACTGTGAGCCTCTACGTGTGGGGCTCCTGTTACAACCGAGCTTGGGGCCATTTCGATAACTGTTGCTCTTTCCAACCACATTAAAAGTTGGAATAATGGTAATGTTTGGAAGTTAACATCATATTTACGGATAGGTGTTTTAAAATGGACTTTAATGTTGCGGTCTTTTATTTTATATTATATATGTTTGGCTGTAGGCCTATGTTGTTATATACATGTATTTGTGAAAGGGGGCCAACATTCGTTGTGCAAAGTGTAGCAAGCCTTGTGTTGGAGATGGAAGTCTTAGAAGTATAGAAGTCCTGTGTAACGTAACAGAGAGTCCCCCATGATAGAGAGTCCGCTTCCCATTCATTCGTACAGGTATAAGTCTCGCCATAAATTTTGACCTACTTTAGTCAGGCTAATCCTAGCCATCGTGACTATATAGAGGGCGGGCTTTCTGTAACAAAGTCATCGGTTTCGTTACATCGAAGTTCAATATGGTTAGTGCGGGTAAATGTTACATGTATAGCCGGAAAGTGTTGATGTTAGTATATGGGAAGTACGTTACCTTTACAAAGTAATGGGGGAAATGAGGACAACTATTCTCAGCAGATTTCCATTTCTGCTACAGGGGCTTGATTGAAACAGAAAGCATTCACGACAAAGTTGACCCGCGGACCAACTTATCCAAGTATTAAATATGGCGCCCTCTTGATGGTGGATCCCCCCCCCCCACCCAAACACACAAACACACACCCACTCACCGTTCCAGCAGGGGCACAGCACAATTAAATCTCGGCACGCTTTCAAGTGGGTGGCGCCATATTTGATCCACGGATCTGTTAGACCGCGGATTAAATTGCTCTGAACGCGCTCATATACTTACATAGATATGATTCTCACACATACTGTCCCACCGTGATCATAAATATACCCAAGCACAAGGAGAGCAACTAAAGATACCATAGCAACTGTGTAAACTAAGTTCAGCATCTCTTCTTGTTCCGTGCATTTAAGAACAAGGTCCTCTCCGGTTGTGTCTTGCGTGCAGTTGCCAAGATCAGTGCAATCAGCACTCGTCATGTTATAAGTAACATTTGTTACAGTATTGAAGTCACAACGGGAATAATAAAACCCTTCCTCTATAAATACGTACGTGAAGGCTGGCCATCCAAATAACGTGACAGAGTAACTAGCAGCCTCTAATATACCAAGTACGACACTTAATAGTTTCCAACAAGTACTGGATGACATGTTGTCCAATGCAACGGGAATGTATATCTAAATATGCTAACCTGGAATGCACCCGGCTGTGAGCTGATAAGGTTTTTATGCACGTTTAAAGATTAACCTCCGTCTTTACTGCAGTTTACGGCAGAATGTCGCTAGGGTCGTATCGTATTTCATATTGCACTTTGTAGTAAGGTCTTTCTTTTTGTTCGAATCAATATGTGTACCTTTTACTGTATGTTTACCTAAAAACTTGGTAATCACATGAACGATTCTGTCAATCATTGTTTGGCGGATCACGACTGTGGGTTTGTTGCATGTACTGTACATGTACACATTAAGTCACCATTCCCAGACTATATCGTACTAACTGTGGATCGATCTGTCTCCGAGGGAATTCTCGCTAAGCAGCTTAGATGTCTGTCACGCCTACTGAAGCTGCTAGAGGGTAATTAATTATCGTTTATCAGCTTTAGTAGGCGTGCCAGGCATCTAAGCCGCTTAAGCTGAGAGCAATTTAGCTAGAAACCCCTCGTAGATGGATCGATCCTGTTACATCTATCTAGGTATGGGGACCTAGTCCAAGTTTAATTAGAATTTTTAAATGATTACCGTGTTTACAGGTTGGTTTTATACAGAAACGGAACACAAAACACGGCTGTTTACAGTAATGTGACTTACATCTAGTGACATGTACAAGAGTTAACAAAATGATCGTGTCAGTTTTGTGTAAGAGAGAAGCTTAAACATTATTAATAGATTGCAAAGGTGGAAGTCTTCTCTAACACAATCCCGGGTCATGGATTTTATTGTGTACTTTCACTGGGGTATCACCTTCCCAGGACTCATTGTGCCTTGTCATAGTACAAATTCTAGATTTTAAACCGAGGCTTCCATAAGGAAAGCAGAAAACCTGTATATTATTATGTAAATCAATCAGGTGAGCATTTTGGTGAAAGGTATTCAGATAGGACCAAGGCAGCAGAGGATGGAGACGACGGAAGCCTCGTGCCACATTGCTCTAATTTCATTCTTAGGCGAAAAGTAGGGTCTGAAAACGACAGCAGTATGTTGTAAGTATTGTGTGGACGATGTCAAACAACTTTGCTCAGTTTTTTGTGGACGATGTTAGCCCAAAAATGGTGCATTTTGCACTATACAGTCTAGGTATAATGACCACGGGAGCTCTTATTGGCGTGAACAATAGTTTATCTTGAAATTCCGTTATCAGATAAAAGTTTAGGTACATTTTCAGATATTTTTTAAAAGTTATGTAATTTTCAATAAAACATTAATTCTATTGTATATAATCTATCATTACAAAATAGTTTGGGAAAATAGTTTGTTAGTATAATGACTTTAATACAAAAATGGATTGCCAATGTATATATACGTTATATAAACAGATTTCACAATCCCTAAGTCGTGTCGTGATGTGAATTCATTTATTTTCATGCAGTGAAGCGTAACTACCCTTAACGAGGAGATTGGATGCGTCCTGCAGCAAAGCCATCAGATTGGTGTTTGACATCAACCGCACCCATGTTGTGAATGCCCCGATTGCCGAAGATTGTCTTCCAGTATTAAAATCGCAGAATCAAAATTTAATATAAGGCTTAATTTTTTTGACTGTTTTGATTCGGCACCAAAACTTGTATCAGATTATAGCTAGCATTTTATTCACGAAATTCTTGACCAGAAAAGTAAAACAAAAAGAAAATTACCAAGTCTATACTTTAATCCTGCATTTCGCTGGTTTATTTTGCTGACCACGTGCTTTATTATTTTTTATCGACATCATTTGTCCATCTTCAGGTCTGCAGGACTGACAGTAACCTTTTCCATTGTTCATTTTGAACAATTGTAGTTATAGAATCAAATTATTACTCAAGCAGTCGCATAGCTTGGATATTGTGGTACTGACTAAATGATTCAATAAAGATATTTAGGTTTTCAGCTTTTGTCAATCTTCTCCAAATAAAAGTTAGTAGAAAACTTACAAAGATTTTTGTAAATACACTTTTAGGAGAAAATATTGCATAGCGATTCTTATAGTTTTATCAGACATTGGCGAATGCACCGAATTGTCTCATAAAATGATCTTCTATCTTTGATCGGCATCAAGATGTGATTAAGAGGAAAATGTCTTATAAGATGTCAGTCCCGCAAGTCCTGTTGGGTTATTTTACTGGAGGTTCATTGATTACTGAACACCGGAGACCAGAGTTGGTTTTAGTATCAATTTGAATTTGTTATCTAAAGTAAAAGCAATTGTGTTGAACCTTTTCAGCTTTGTTTGCATATTATTCTTAAAGATGACTATGGCTTGGGTCAGATTGTAACATGTAGCCGATTATGTATTTATGTCGTTGCCTCACAAAATTGTGACATCAAGTGCTTACTTGCGAATTTAATGATAAAGAAAACAGAATTATCTTTGCATCAGTTACATTTATCTATTTTGGGAACAGCCACGAATCCCACAAAAAAATGAATAACTTTTGACTACCGTTTGACTTCCTGAGCATGAATCAGTTCAACAGCATAGAAAAGGTGTACATGCGGGCGAGGAGAAGGCCTGCATGTAAGTGCATTATGAGATTTCGCCATTCATAAGACTAAATTTAGACAGGGTGTTCTTTAATTATAAAACTAATGCACTTCTAACAATAGTTGCAAAGTATGATATGATTATTTTACAAATTAATTATTTATTCTTGTCTGAAACTTCTAAATCTTACGCACTGGATAGTGCCGTGTCCACCGTAATATTCCAGAGCTTTTGTCTTTTAAGCAGCACTTTTCCGAAATGCAAAAAAAAAAAAAAAAAAAAAAAAAAAAAAAAAAAAAAAAAAATCGACTTGTTTAATATTACAGAATCGATGCTTTGTGGACATTATTTAGGTAAATCAATATAAAATTTTATAAACTTTGTGATGTATATTTGCTTGCATTCGTTTTTGTAGAAATAAATGCAGATTGTGTTTTGTCTTCTTTTAGAATTTCCAAAAAAAGGCACATCTTTTTCTGACATTGCTTTCTTCAGCTCCACGCGATCCTTTGGTCTTCTGCCTACGAAACCATTATCTTTGGTTTTCAGCTTTCCATCTTATTTACTGAGCTATCCACTCATTTTCAGCTTAAATTGCATTTGTACGGACCTCTTGTGGTAATTCAAATTGGTGATTTGAATCTTTTTTGTGCAAAAGTTAATTGGCTGGGACATAGAGCCGCCTGAAATCGAACCTGGGACCTGCTGGCTCCGATTTTAGCGCGTTATCCACTCGCCTAGGAATTTCCACCCACCCTCCCCGGGTGGACATTCTTCTCATAGTAAGCAAAACGATTTTATAACACCACCCGTCTCAAGTAATTAGGAATTCCAAAGTGTCCAAACTAGGAATCGAACCTCATGTTAACACCGAGTCATTCAAAACGTAAATGAGAACACGAAGACTTTTAAAAGATTTTATTAAGAACTAAACAAATTTATATTCATGGATTGCATCTTTTAAAAAAGTATCAACCAATAAAATTGCATTTCAAAAACTTAAAAATTTAGACACGTTTTGAATGTTGGTATATTTGTAAGTTTTGAATGTTAAACAGATTTATTGGTGCCTTATTATCTTTGATCAGACAAATAAACTATTTACTAAACTATGTCTCTTTTGTTTGAACTCATTGATATAAAGCAAAGTATTTCAAAACAGGCATCATCATCATCATCATCATCCGGATTTATTTTATACTGGCCGGGATTAATCTTCAACAGAGGGTGGGGCCAGTCTGACACGCAGTCTTCCTCTCCAACTTGATCTATCCTGAGGGACCTCGCCGACTAGAGGCAAGGGGTCTTTAACAATTTCTTTAAAAAAATGGCGGATCATGTACCCTGTACATCCACAGAAAAAGACCCTCTAATACTCATATAATTAATTTCTAAAAATACTGGAAATTGACCCATACAATATTCCTTTTCCTCAATATGCAAAATGTATCATGATAATACTCCCACTAAAATGAAATTTAAAGCGACACTAGTGTACAACTGACATAATCAAATGAATTACAAACGTTACATTAAATGAAGAATCTATATTTCAAATATTTCTTTGTCATAAAATATATACTTCAATGAACCATATACTGCAAATACAGTGATCATATCTTAATTAACCTCAAAGGACAGACCATGATAATATTTGCACTCTCAATCGTCTTTTTTTTCAATTCCCAAAAAATATTTTAACTAAAGTTTCGCAATTCTTGAACAAACAGTGTCCTCAAGTACAAGATATTCCTGAGCCTGCTCGGTATTAGAATGCAATATGAAAATGCTGGTAAGAAAAACTGTGGAAGAACATCTTAATTAAAAAAAATAGATATATTAAATCTCTGGAATAGTCCATATATCTTAAAGAAAAGCCAAGATTTGTGCAACATATTAATGTCCAGAACACCAGTTTATCTACTATAACATGCCATGTTGTACATTCTACAAACATACAGTTCAGATAAATAGGTACCATCAATTTTACACATCAAAATGTTTTGCCATATATTGGATACTTGCAAAACCAGCCTCTCAATATCAGGAAATATGGAAATTAAATTAGAAAATTCTATACACTTCACTTGTACAACAAAATAATCGACTGTGTCCCGAAGAATGGTATTTTTATGCAACAAAATAGTAAGTTTTTAAATTTGAAGAACTAATATGCTCGTTTTCTTTTCTGAGCATTGAAAGTTAAGCACATTTTATATGCACTTTAATGAGCGTGAGATCTTTATATGACAGACATCAAGCGTCGGTTTTGCCACTTAAGGGGCAGAAATCTGTAGAAATAATATTCAGCTTCCGCATTTTAAAGGAACAAAATACCTTAGAGGGAAAAGGGAAGCACCGCACTATACGTGCATCATATATTCTTTAATTCGTTTACCAATTTCTAACTTTATATCAACATGACAGAATCTAAGGTTTAAAGCCGGCACATTCCACAGCGTTTACCATTTTTGTCTTGCGTGAAATTATACTTCTTTTGCTATGCCAAATTAGCTTAACAGAGTCTTTTGCATGTTGATTTTAGGCATAATGAGATAACTTCCGAATGTAGTAACTGAATACCAAATGGGGTAAAGACAGGGCCGGTTTGACAGGAAAGGCTCTTCGCTAGGAACCGTAGCCCGTCTCCCATTAGTTTGTACAGATGACATTCATCCCAATACTACAACTAACCCTAACCTGTACTTATCCTATGGGACCCTGGCCTCCCGTTCCCGAGACTACCATTCCTGTCATACCCGAGTTAAAACATAAAGACGTGCATACGTAACGTAATTGTTTCCGATATAAATTACACATAAGCTATCACCAGAAAAATGCCATTAATGTCTTAAAATGTAATAATGCACCAGTTTATATATAAATATTTGTATACTTTGTACCAGCATCCAGCTCGCCTTGTGTCCACGTCTCGTACCCTCAATGAAAACTGAAGAAGTGACATCTCTTTCTACTGTGAAGAGTCGGTGGGTGAAGGGNAAGCTTTCGTCTCTATGTTTATATACAGTAAAATATGAATGATATAAAATGTGAATAAAAAATGACTATGGTTAATTATGGTTTGTCAAAAATTGTGAAAAGAATTAAAGAAGCCGTACTGCTGAGAGCCAAGGCGTGTCGACATGAGTGGTAAGATTTAATTTGAACACATGCATATACATGTACATGGCTACACACATAATGTATTTAATAATCATATATATATATATATTATATTAAATTATAAAATTAGTTATATATATATAAAATTAGTTTTTTTTAAACCAAGCTATGCAGACGGAAGTTTTGTGTAAGAAACAAACAAATAACAACCCACATAATCTACGTTAACTACGATAATTGTCATCAAACTCTCTCTGTGCCAGCCTAGCCATAGTGCAAAACGAGCTACGACCGACTTACTCCACCTAGTTAGCAGGCGTAAATTTACGACAAAGTTAAGACCGACGTAAACACTATTCCAGTTTGGTGCAACTGGCTTTTCTCGGGCGTAGCATTTTGCGCCCGGTTTACGCCGGCGCAACTGCTACGCCTCACTTACGACCGGTTGGTGCAACCGGGCCCGGGTGGATATTCTTCTCATAGTAAGCAAAACGATTTTATAACACCACCCGTCTCAAGTAATTAGGAATTCCAAAGTGTCCAAACTAGGAATCGAACCTCATGTTAACACCGAGTCATTCAAAACGTAAATGAGAACACGAAGACTTTTAAAAGATTTTATTAAGAACTAAACAAATTTATATTCATGGATTGCATCTTTTAAAAAAGTATCAACCAATAAAATTGCATTTCAAAAATTTAAAAATTTAGACACGTTTTGAATGTTAAACAGATTTACTGGTGCCTTATTATGTTTGATCAGACAAATAAACTATTTACTAAACTATGTCTCTTTTGTTTGAACTCATTGATATAAAGCAAAGTATTTCAAAACAGGCATCATCATCATCATCATCATCATCCGGATTTATTTTATACTGGCCGGGTTTAATCTTCAACAGAGGGTGGGGCCAGTCTGACACGCAGTCTTCCTCTCCAACTTGATCTATCCTGAGGGACCTCGCCGACTAGAGGCAAGGGGTCTTTAACAATTTCTTTAAAAAAATGGCGGATCATGTACCCTGTACATCCATAGAAAAAGACCCTCTAATACTCATATAATTAATTTCTAAAAATACTGGAAATTGACCCATACAATATTCCTTTTCCTCAATATGCAAAATGTATCATGATAATACTCCCACTAAAATGAAATTTAAAGCGACACTAGTGTACAACTGACATAATCAAATGAATTACAAACGTTACATTAAATGAAGAATCTATATTTCAAATATTTCTTTGTCATAAAATATATACTTCAATGAACCACATACTGCAAATACAGTGATCATATCTTAATTAAGCTCAAAGGGCAGACCATGATAATAATTGCACTCTCAATCGTCTTTTTTTTTCAATTCCCAAAAAATATTTTAACAAAGGTTTCGCAATTCTTGAACAAAAAGTGTCCTCAAGTACAAGATATTCCTGAGCCTGCTCGGTATTAGAATGCAATATGAAAATGCTGGTAAGAAAAACTGTGGAAGAACATCTTAACTAAAAAAAATAGATATATTAGATCTCTGGAATAGTCCATTTATCTTTAAGAAAAGCCAAGATTTGTGCAACATATTAATGTCCAGAACACCAGTTTATCTACTATAACATGCCATGTTGTACATTCTACAAACATACAGTTCAGATAAATAGGTACCATCAATTTTACACATAAAAATGTTTTGCCACAAAACCAGCTTCTCAATATCAGGAAATATGGAAATTAAATTAGAAAATTCTATACACTTCACTTTTACAACAAAATAATCGACTGTGTCCCGAAGAATGGTATTTTTATGCAACAAAATAGTAAGTTTTTAAATTATTTCTGAGCAATGAAAGTTAAGCACACTTTATATGCACTTTAATGAGCGTGAGATCTTTATATGATAGACATCAAGCGTCGATCTTGCCACTTAAGGGGCAGAAATCTATAGAAATAATATTCAGCTTGCGCATTTTAAAGGAACAAAATACCTTTGAGGGAAAAGGGAAGCACCGCACTATACGTGCATCATATATTCTTTAATTCGTTTACCAATTTCTAACTTTATATCAACATGACAGAATCTAAGGTTTAAAGCAGGCACTTTCCACAGCGTTTACCATTTTTGTCTTGCGTGAAATTATACTTCTTTTGCTATGCCAAATTAGCTTAACAGAGTTCTGCAACATGAGTTGCATGTTGATTTTAGGCATAATGAGATAACTTCCGAATGTAGTAACTGAATACCAAATGGGGTAAAGACAGGGCCGGTGTGACAGGAAAGGCTCTTCGCTAGGAACCGTAGCCCGTCTCCCATTAGTTTGTACAGGTGACATTCATCCCAATACTACAACTAACCCTAACCTGTACTTATCATATGGGACCCTGGCCTCCCGTTCCCGAGACTACCATTCCTGTCATACCCGAGTTAAAACATAAAGACGTGCATACGTAACGTAATTGTTTCCGATATAAATTACACATAAGCTATCACCAGAAAAATGCCATTAATGTCTTAATATGTAATAATGCACCAGTTTATATATAAATATTTGTATACTTTGTACCAGCATCCAGCTCGCCTTGTGTCCACGTCTCGTACCCTCAATGAAAACTGAAGAAGTGACATCTAGCTCTTTCTACTGAGAAGAGTCGGTGGGTGAAGGGGGGGGGACAGGGTGGAGTGAGTGCCTTTTCTGTTCAACACGTACCATTTTTAGGAAGCTGGGTTTTGGTATTACAATCAACTAAAATAAAAATAAATAGCCTACATTTGTGTTCCACATAATGGCAAATGTAAACGAATAATATACGCTTACCCACCTACAAATGACATTATGTAGGTCACAGGCTTTCCGTATATGGTCCACCACTCCCTTTCAACTGAAAAGTGTTTAATAGGTTTCAAACCAAACCGTACTCAAGCGCCATCTGGAGGAGAAAGAACTGATCGCCTCTGCTGCAATCGAAGCTGATATTGCTTTAGATTTATTTTGCGAGGGACATTGGGTTTTAACATAATAATTTCCATGTGCTCCATGTTTTGACCCTATTTTTTTTAATCTGAACGAGGCAAAATAAAATGTAACGCATATAATTATCTCCTATAAAAACACGTACATCTGATTTTAACAATAATAAGCCCAAATAATACTTTTTGATTAAGCATTGTAATTTTAATTTAAAAAGACTCATATTTCCTGAAACAAACAAACAAACAAACAAACAAACAAATAAACAAACAAACAAAAAAAAAAAAAAACATTATAGGCAAAAACTGGCATCCGATTGTAATTCACGGCCTACAGCACTCAATGGATCGTGTTTGTGCAAATGTCCTCTAGAACAATGGGCATCCGGCCATAGCTTCCGGGCCACTGCCACTACCACTACCTGTACATCACAGTCGCTTTACAATCCTTTGTCATGTACATGTAGTTGTTATTCTGTGGAGCGACACCGACGCCAAAGAAGGTAGAAAGGCAAACTGCTGGCCGTGAAGCATATTCCCAGGAACAGTACTCCAAGCTACAAAACAAGAAGAAAATGCTAACTATCATAAAATGGTGCCATTAAATTACTGTAAATATGTGTCATGTCGATGGCAATGCCATGGGAAATACATTTTTTTAAAATTATATAATCCTCACAAATTTCGGTAACTGTAGACTGGACAAATTATTTTTAAGCTTTACTGTGGATTTGTAGTTTAAATACCTCAACATTTACTACTCCACATACCAATACCTCTTCACAAATAAATAAATAAAATAAAATAATGAATAAATAAATAAATATTAATAACAAAACAGCCAATAGCCTATCATGATTGAATAATTTAGTAGAACGATTCGACATTATGTTAAATCTCCTTCTGTTCCTTATTTGAATACATAATAGAATGTCTATATGTATACAATAAATTTTATACATACCCAAAGGGGGTCACTTTCCAGGTCGTACTTGTACCAGGAGAATATTGGTATATTAATAAAGTTCACCAAACTACCAACGGTATTTTGTATTCCATATGCCTTCCCAAAATGTTCCTTTGGAAACCTAGTATAATTTGAACGATACGAATGCAAAGTCCCACTTTTTATTTATTTACCTTAACTATAATTAGTTGATAAATTAAACAAATGTAAACAGTCACTTTTGGTGAGAGAATAAAGAACTTCACGACACAAAAAAATGAAGTTCGTATAACCAAGTACAATCAAGTACTTCGAAAGCATAACCATATTTACTTACACAGATGCAACGAAGGCCAAATGCACAGCGTAACTCCCGGTTTTCAATACAGAATGAAAGAAAATAGCCACAAAGTGCATCTCAATAACTGGGATAATGCACGCAATGGATACTACGATGCCAACCAAAATCGCCAGGGATAGTGGAACCATGAAGCATCGCTCTTTGTCTGAAGTATATAGTAATGTGCTGAAGTATGTAATAATGTACCAGTACAGAAATAATTTGAATATATAATATATAAATTGAGTATATAATAATGTACCAGTGCAGAAATAATTTGAATATATAATATATAAATTGAGTATATAATAATGTACCAGTGCACAAATAAGTTGAATATATAATATATAAATTGAGTATATAATAATGTACTAGTGCGGAAATAAATTGAAATTGAATTGAAAATAACATTTTTACTTGAATCATATATTTGCTTCTTAATACTATGCACAAGTTCAGTATAGCATATCCATTACCAACTGAAATTGTTGAAGCCAGAGATATATAGGAGTATTACAGATAGACATATAGATAGAGACATTGATCTAAGATACATATATGTCAAATACCCGGATCAAATCTAGTCCTATGCATAAAAAGCCCAGACCCCATGTTTATTACACCCTGGCTGGGCCCATTCTTTATGGTGTCTTTGCNTGAAATTGTTGAAGCCAGAGATATATAGGAGTATTACAGATAGACATATAGATAGAGACATTGATCTAAGATACATATATGTCAAATACCCGGATCAAATCTAGTCCTATGCATAAAAAGCCCAGACCCCATGTTTATTACACCCTGGCTGGACCCATTCTCTATGGTGTCTTTGCATTGTTAACGGCATAATGGGCAAGTTAAATGACCAAGTTAATTGGCCAAGCTGCCGGTTTGTTTGTATGGCATGTGCAGGGGATGTCTTAGATTAAGGCACATATTATGATACTTACAGGTGTGGGAAATAAGTTATACTTGTATTTCATTAACTGTGATTTGTAAAATACATCAGAGGATGATACTTTTAAAGATGTTTAATGTTTAAAGAAAAGACATGTAGATTGATTAAATAACATTTACTAAAGAAATGTTAAATTAAAGGTGGGCTTCATTTGTGCTTTGATCTTAGACATCCCCTGCACATACACAAACAAACTGGCAGCTTGGCCTATTAACTTGGTCATTTAACTTGCCCGTTATGCTGTTAACAATGCAAAGACACCATAAAGAATGGGCCCAGCCAGGGTGTAATAAACATGGGGTCTGGGCTTTTTATGCATGGGTCTAGATTTGGTCAGGGCCTTTGACATATATATATATACTAGTGGAGAGAGAGATAGAAAAAGAGAGAGAGCAATTAATTACCTTCTTTTGCTGAACTGGCAATTAGTTTGTCTAGCATCAAACCAGTAGGTAAGGCCCAGAACAGAGAACCCACTTGAAACCAGGAATACACGTCCGTGTACATACTAACTGTAATATAATAAGGTTAGTTGAAACGTTTTTATATTGTCTCTTGTGTATAGCTTAAGGCAGAAAAATGAACATCTGTACTTAAGAGGATTTTTTGTCGAAACTTCTGAAGCTCACATCATCGAGTCAGTTACCGAGGTCCTTTGCTGGGTTGCTGTAACGTTATCCCTCCCAGGTTTTAAAACGTTTAGGTTTATTCTCTCAACGAAAGTAAGATTAATGAGAATCGTTTGAAGAGAGAATTACCTGGAACGTTACGTGTATGATCACCCGTTTTAGGAATTAGGCAAGTGATTCGAAACAAATTCTTTTGGGAACTATTCATATTATTTTCTTTCCTTACTTTAAAGGTATATTTATAAATCACAGCAGAACACTTTGAACTAAACAAAGCCAAGTGTTGGGCTTGTAGACACTTAGAAGGGCATGTTTCATTCTTGTCATTCAATAATGCCCAATTTATGCCACCTTCGCTGTGCTTTAAGATAGATATGATAAAAAAAACACACATGAATATCTTACCTGTACTTTTGACATTGTTTCCGTAGTAATTGATGATCGCGTAAAAACAACCTTGGTATGTGACAATGATGGTATCCTGGCATATGAACCAGAACAGCAGCAACCAAAATGTTGGCCTTTTGATGAGCAGTAGCGTTCCATGCAGTAAACTGGTGTAAGTGTTGTCGTCGACATCGTTGCTGTCGGGGTTTTCTTCTTCGCGGACCATCAGGTCACTTTGATCAATACTCGTTTTTCTGTGTTCGCCATTTTTCACTTGTTGATCACTGGTGTTAATGCTTACAGCATGATGGTTATTTTTGTCATGGGCTTTCTCCAGGATTGCGTCCCTATCTACTTGGTGACAGAGAAACCCTCCTTGATGAATAAGAGGAAAGCTTGCCTCCTAGTAAATATTAAAGCTATTGTCATTTTGATTGGTGGTGCAGCCTGGTAATTAATTACGGTTTTTTTTCACAAAAAAGGTATGATGCGTTGCCAATAAATAAATAAATAAATAAATAAATAAATAAATAAACTTTGGGTTGGTTCTAAACATTGATCAGTACCCCTAATTTAAGCTTTTCGTGTATAGGACCATGAACAGTGCGTATGTTCAGTTTAATCGATATTCTTCTATAATTTGATACTCACCAAATTGTGTGTTTGTAGAAGATTTATTCACGCTATTTTGATCGTACGCTTCGTTGCCATAAGCAAAACGTACCGTGCTAGGTTTGGAAGAGACTTCGGCGGATCTGTGCCTTTTGAGAATCTTTAGATAACAAGCAGCGTCAATGTCGTTCCCGTCGTCATCCTGTCTAGGTGGAAGGGTGATTGTGTTCACAGAAGATATTAGAAGTATGATACCGGCAAATGTGAACATGCACATCTTGTACGACACTCCTGCCTGGTACGCCATCTACAATTTAATTACAATAAACCTATATTTAAGTATTCAGAGACAGAAAGTGGTAATACAAGTCAGCAAGCAATACAACTTACATATGTTGCCAGTCTAAACCGGTTAGTAAACGGCAAACGAGGTGAATAATTCAGTCAGCTACAATATTAATATTCATCATAGCCTTTGATAAAAATATTTCACTGAATGAAATGAAGACCCCCAAAAAGTCGCTTGGCTGGTCGACTCATTGTTTGCCTAAATAATTCACAAGTTTCGGAATATTTTTGAGACAAACACGCACACGAACCATCCCCAGAAATGCGATGCATGGCGTCACGTCTAGCCCACTGCGCATGCGTGCATTTTTAATGAGTTGCTAGATTTCCATAGGAAAATGAATGGGTTCGCGATTCGTGGGTAATTCGTGATAATTGAAACTAACGGCCTAATGCCGATAGACAGCAACGCTGTGCTATGCTTTAAGCAACTCCTGGCCAAATATCGCTAGGGTTAAAAAAATCTGTTGTACACACGTACTAAGATGTTTGCCGTGCATTGCCTAGCTTTCCATCAGCAAAACGCAAATATTTTCAGAAATAGTGATTTTAGACGGTGATTTACTCAGAAACAAAGGCAAACTAATTCGTTGCCGATAGCACCAGTAGATGGCAGCACCATACAGAGTCTGATTAAAAACTTTCATGACAATTGTGGAACTTTTACCACTGTAATATGGAGTCCAAAAAAAGGACACAAATGTAAAACTGCCCAGTGCAAGGCCAAGAATTCAATCAGTATTTTCAATCATATTATCAGATTCTGCATATATTGACTGACAATATCACTATTTAATTATACTCTTAATCCAAAATTTATATCATCATTTAGTAATTATGCAAAACTCTTCTTTCAGATTGCTATTTATTTTAATTTTCAATGCTGCAACGGTTCCAAAATAATCTTGTAGTAAAGGAAAAATGGAAAAAAGAAGTGGAAGACCAATTTTACCCAAATTATTCATTTATTTGAATATAAAAAGAATAAGATTACGATTTAACAACTTAAAATAATCTTTCATGAACTCTTTCATGAATAACATATTAAACAAAAATAAAAGTTATACATTAGTGGTAATAAGGCTTATTCTGGAATATATGACCTCTGCACGCATCATCAGTATCTGACTTGGTACAGTATAGTTACTACTTGGATACAGAGTTAGATTTAATAATGTAACAATAAGAACAATATATATTACAATAAAGTACTCTGCACATGTCAGACGCTTGTTACAATGAACTACCTGTAACACTACTTGACAATGGGCTGCTCCTCGAGCACTTATCATAGAGTCTGTGTGCGATGCCATTGTTGTGCTGTGATTGGCTAGTTGAGTCACGTGAAGCCCTACTGTAGCGCCCTCGCGTATCGCGTGAATGCTGCGCATTTCTGGCCTTAATTCTTATCACTGTGTGTGTGTGTGTGTGTGTGTGTGTGTGTGTGTGTGTGTGTGAAAGAGAGAGAGAGAGAGAGAGAGAGCACGCTCGCACCAAGGTAGGTGGTGCATTAATTACCTTCAGCAAAATAGGGACAAAACCGCTAACGTCTATGGCACCAGAAATCAGGCAGATGAGTGTCGCCTTTAGCTTAGGAAACAATACGGCCACCTGGACGTCAGTTATAGCCAACTGGTAGCCTCCCATTAAATGAAATACAGCCCCAGGGAATAACAGCCCTTCTGTCCCTGTTAAAAGTGAAGATGTTCATTGTCTCTGATTATAAAATAATTTAATGGTTATAAAATTTTGCTTGTTTTTTTACTTATCTATTTATTTTTTCGTGCACAGCATTAAATCACGATTCTCAACTTCCCTGAACGTCGTGAATATAAAACAACAGACCTGAGGGGCTCAGAATGTGGATAGTTGGACCTCATCATCAATGTCGTATCTTTACTACCCCCTGTACTCCTAATTAACACCATAACCCACCCTTCCGTAAAATCGTCTATATATATACATGTACCTTTCTCAGTCAACGCCATCAGGATAACTCCACCAACACACATGCATCTGAAAGAAAACGCCAAGAATAAATTTTGATTTAATTTATATTTCTGCACTGGCACATAGATGATCATGACCTTGCACAGTATTATGTATTACTATATATTAACAACAATACCACTGGTGCATTACTATTCTCTAATTACCTCCGACAAGGAGGTTATGTTTTCACCCTTGTTTGTTTGTCTGTCTTTCTGCCTGTCTGTCATCAACATAACTCAAAATGTTATGGACCGATTTTGATGAAATTTTCAGGAACTGTCAGAAGTGGGCCAGGGAACAGATTATTAGTTTTTGGTGGTGATCAGCATCGATAATCAATCAATAATCAATAATAACAAAAAAAAATTGCTGTCCTGGCGGAGGTCTGCGCTCTCAGTCCTTTTTTAGTTGGTAATTATGTTGCCAGTTTGTGACTGAACACGTATATAAGTTTACATAATGAACAAATGTACTGGTTAAATTATCAATAAAACATTCAAACCAAGCGGTGGGGTTTAACATCTTGATTAATTAGACATACATGGTAACAACATATATTCTCTGAATTAACCCCTCCGTTAAGAATGCACGTGTCGCGACACTCATGTTTACATTAGAGAACACAGAGGTCATTTAAAGCAAGACGAAGAATTAATTAACGTAATGGCTATGGCAATAGTCAATTGAAACAGTGCTCTTTTGTTGTGTTATATAAACTTGACATTATATATCGCCATGAGAGTAATTAGCCCTTCTTTACCGTTGTTAAAAGCATAAAAACGTGCTAATTAACTATAGTATTACATCGTTTTTTACCAAAATTCGTTCAGCAAGCCACGCGTAGCAACTGCTTCAATGAAATGTGACGCTACTTACATAGATATGATCCTCAAACAGACTGTTCCATAGTGATCATAGGCATAACCAAGTAAAATAAGTGCCACTAAACTGACAATAGCGATTGTGTAAACCAGGTTGAGCATTTCTTCTTGCTCGGTGCACTTTTGAACATGGTCCTCTCCGGTTGTGTCTTGTGTGCAGTTGCCAAGGCCAGAACAATCAGCACTCGTCATGTTATAAGTAGCATTTGTAACAGTATCGAAGTCACAACGGGAATAATAAAACCCTTCCTCTATGAATATGTACATGAAGGCTGGCCATCCGTATAACGTGACAGAGTAGACAGCAGCCTCTAAGATACCAAGTACGACACAGAATAGTTTCCAACAAGCACCGGCCGCCATACTGTCATGTACAGCAAACATACGGTTTAGATGGAGTACAAGGGCCTGGACTTTAAGGCAAGGGTCAGGTGAATGTCGAGGCGATAAGCGCAAGGCCGAGTGCTAATGTATTTGCTCACATACGTGACCTGGCTGGAAAAAGTACAGCGTTTCAATGATAACAGAAAACTCACTCTTGATATATATATATTGTGTAAGGTACTTTGAAGCAAGCACATTTGCTATGTTTTTGACAACGGTGGCCCGGAGAAGTGAAGCCGTTAATAAAATTATGAGACATCAGTATGATGATAGTAGCTACCTAGGGGCTAGGGACTCTGCACTTCATTACATTTATACAGACAACGATTAGCATGTCTGGCTTTCCTCTTCATATCAGTGTGAGTAAGGGGTACCTGAGGAGATCAGCATTGGTGAGAATTGTGCCGGAAGTGACGTGTAGTGGTGTAAGACGTAAAGCTGAGTGGTCACTTTTAGCTGGAGGTACTCCTGCCACTACACCGTGCATAGCTGAGAGACCCCGTGGAACAAGACCGACCGGATGGCCTTGTGATTAGAGTGTCCGCCTCCGGAGCGGGAGGACGTGAGTTCAAAACCCGTCCGGGGACATACCAGTCCTTTATAAACGGTATCTGCTGTCTCCCCGCTTGGCACTCAGCACTAAGGGGTTGAAGCAGGGGCTTGGTCAGGCATTGCAGAAATGATGTATTAGCTCTAAGCGCCTACTATGTCAGCCGAGCTGTATCCTCCCCAGGGAGGTGAGACCGTCTACATAGTGCACCAGTGCAGAAATGACCAAGCTTCTCTGACTTGAATAAAAAAATCATTTAAATAAATAAATAAATTACATAATTGTATAACTTCAACCTTCGGTTTGCGATTTTCCAATAAAGATTATTATTATTATTATTATTAACAACACTGATGCCAAAAATGTAGAAAGGCAAACCGCTGGCAATAAAGCATATTCCAAGGAACAGTACTCCCAACTGCAAAAATGAAATAAAATGAAACGATGATAAATAAATAAATGAATAAATAAATAAATGAGAATAAAAATATTAATTGACAATTTTACTGTAAATGTCGTCTCATTGACTGTGCTTTCATGTAAAAAAAATTACATTTATAATATGCCCTCCCCCCAAAAAAAAATGGTAATTTAGTCAAAGGTATAACTTATCAAAATAATTTATTTTAATTTTGAATTTTGCCATTCGTTTTCCACAGTCAACATGTACTCTAAGGTATTATTTCCACACTTCCTTCCAAACAACAGAAAGCCTATCGTCAAGTATATTGGATAATAAAGTACAACGATGAAGTCACACGCTTTAAGCATAACCTATTGTATTCTTACTCCATCCTTACTGAACACACAATGCCATACCAACAATGGTTGTTATACATACCCAGAATGGGTTACTGCATAAACTGTGCTTGTTTCAGAAAAAAATATTGTTAATTCAATAAGGGTTAGCAAACTACTGATGATGACTTGTATTCCAAATGCCTTGTTAAAATATTCTTACGGAAACCTGTAATTCAACTGTTTTAATGATACAATGTATCCATTTGTCAACGTGCATTTTCAAAGTATTGTAGGTCTCAGCCTTACCACACATATATTGGAAAGTAGCGAAAACGTATCTTGCTTCTGCAACTCTTGGTTGAGGGTAAGAAGGTTATAACAGATTAACATTTTCACATTTAGTCAGTAGAATCAAGTTCTGAGAACGGATTATGAAATTCACTAACGCAGATATCACGAATGCCGAATGTACGGCAAAACTCCCAGTTTTCAACACAGAGCAAAAGAGTGAAAGATTATTCTCGCTGTCGTCCTGTCCTGGGTGGAAGGGTGATTGTGTTAGCAGAAGACATAAGAAGTGTGATACTAAGATAGGTGAACATGCACGTCTTGAACGACCGGCCTCTCACACGCCTCCCTACGCTTCGTCCCTGCGTCCCTGAACGCGGTCCTCTACGACTGTTTCTTGCGTGTAGTTAACAATACCACTGCAATCAGAACGCATCAAGTTATAACTAACGCTGGTTACATAATCGACATTCCATCTATGAATACTAAAACATTCCCTTTATGAATATGTACATGAAGGCTGGCCATCCATATAACGTGACAGAGTTGAAAGAAGCCTTCAAAATACACAAAACAACACATATCAACTTCCACCTTGCCATCTGCAAACTGACCGAATGTTTTAGGACCTCTTTTATATTTACAGTCTACGTACTTCAGTGCCATGGGGTCGCCATGTGTTTCACATTTGCAATTATGCAGACTGATGTAAGAAATAACGTGTAAAATACATGTACATTTACCAATATGATTAAAAAAATGCTTACGTCCAGTTACATGGCCCCGATTTTAACTGCACGCTCATAGTTTTACAGCATTTAACAAACTTAATTTATTCAGCACTGGTGTTTACATTTGGAAGATTTTTATGATATTGTTTGTATCATACATGTACAAATAGGAAATATATTTCTCTCTCACCATGAAGAAGATATATACTTTACGACTTGCACTGTGGCATTCAATTTTTTCCAAAATAATTTAAAGGTACATTGTGTATTTATCGTTACTTTGCAATGGCTGTAGTACAGAAAATCGAGTTCCAGAAAACAACTTGCGACTGTAGTGCAGAAAACAACTTAATAATTAGATTGTTTTTTTTTGTTTTTTTTTAAATTTATTTCTGGAGAGTTGTCTCCACTGACGAACATTGGGGTTTTGTATCACAATAAAATTGTTAGTAGTAAATTATTATAGTAAGCGTGAGCAGAATATGGTAGCTGTAACTATAGCTATAGGCCTCGGCAGTAACATATTAGATTCGGACGTATACAATGGAGTCAACAGCATGCAACGAATTCAGTCATTTGCATGTACTCTAAAAGTTAGCAGAATGAAGTCATCACACTGGACTTTCCCGTATATTCTCCCCTGTCTAGTGGATGAATGACAGTGAAAAGAGCGAAACAGATTGCTGTAGAGCTTTGAGGCAATATAATATTAAAATAAAAATAAAATAAAAATATACGGCCTATATTTGTATTCCACTTAATGGCAAATGTGAACGAATCACGTACGCTTACCCACCTACAAATGACATCATGTAGATCACAGGCATTCCGTATATGGTCCACTTCTCCGCCCCATCTGAGCAGGGAATTATATCGGATATAATTCCCTGATCTGAGCAGTGTTTGTAAGTTTTCAAACCAGACCGTACACTAGCGCCATCTGGAGGAGAAAAGAACTGATCGCCTCTGCTGCAATCGGAAGCTGAGATTGCTTTTAATCAATTATGCAAGGGACATGGGGTTTTAACACAATAACTTCCAGGTGCTACAGGTACATGTTTTTGCCCTTTTTCTTTAAATCTGAACGAGGCAAAATAATATTTAATGCATGTAATTATCTCGTATAAAAACACGTACATCTGATTTCAACAATAAAAAGCCCAAATAATACTTTTTGACAAATTGAAGCCTCATATTTCCTAAAAAAAATAAATAAATAAATAAAAATAAAAATAAAAAAAGAATTAAGAAGAAATTTTATTTATGAAAAGTGTTTTCATTTATATTTTAGGGGATGTTCAGTCACATAGTTCTATATAGAACTGCCATGTTTTATTGTTCTTAATGTGTTTATCTTTTTTATGGGTGAGACTTCAATAAAATATCTAGATCTTGGTCTTGATCTAGTCCACTGCCACTTCATTGTATCCGTACTACAGCGCCGTTCCACAATTTCTGTCCTGTACATGTGGTTGTTATTGTGTGGAGCGGCACCGATGCCAAAGAAGGTAGAAAGGTAAACTGCTGGCCGTGAAGCATATTCCCAGGAACAGTACCCCGAGCTACAAAACAAGAACAAAATGCTAACTATCACAGAGAGAGGTGTCATTGGATAATTGTAAATCCCCGTGTCACCTGG
>NW_019773626.1:23591-72814 GCF_001039355.2 Lingula anatina | reverse complement strand
ACCCTTTCAGAATACACAATGCCATGATGAATGCCAACAGCGGTTGCTATACATACCCAGAGTTGGTCACTTTTCAGGCTGTACTTGTACCAGGAAAATATTGGTAGTTCAATAAAGCCCAGTAAACAACTTACGGTGACTTGTATGCCAAAAGCCTTTCCAAAATGTTCCTTCGGAAACCTGTAATTTACCCAGCAATCACGTTATTTTCGGATCGCGTGGGGTACGTAGCACGTTGCTATGACGTTGCTAGCCACGTGATCCGAACGTGACGTGTTTGTTGGGTATCTGTTTTGATGATACAATATACCCATTGGTCAATGGGCATTTTCAAAGTACTCTACGCCTCAGCATTACCACATGCATATTAGAATGTAGTGAAAAAGTTTCTTGCTTCTGTAACTATTGGTTGAGGGTTGAAAGGTTATTACAGATTAATACAATTGCTCACAGATTAAACATTTGTAGATCCTGTATCCTTCAGAATAATTAAGCTAGTAAAATCAAATTCTGAGAACGGATTATGAAATTCACTTACGCAGATATCACGTATGCCAAATGCACGGCAAAACTCCCAGTTTTCAACACAGAATGAAAGAATATGGCCACATACTGTATTTCGATAATGGGGATGACACAAGCTATGGATACAATGACGCCTGCCAAAACAGTCAAGAAAAATGGAACCACGAAACATCGCTCTTTGTCTTAAAGATGTTAAGATATGTGTATGAGAGTAATGTATGTTTTCAATACATAGCGCAGGAACAGAGAGTCATGTTTATTCCCAAAATAAAGAAGCAATAAATACTTTATTATTATTATTATTATTATTATTATTATTATTATTATTATTATTAAATAGACTTGTTCAGAAAATGCTAGTTATCAGAGAATGCCGAAGAGGCGATTGTGTGGTTGTCGTGAAAAATATTGTACTGTCACTTCAATGTCGATTCTTCAATAAATATTTCAGAGGGCAAATATGCATAATATTATGTTTATATACTTAAAGACAGAATGGCAGTTAATATTATCCGTTTGTTGATTACCGTCTTTGGTTGCCTTGGCAACATAGCAGAAACGTTTAAGAAACCAGAGTACAACCTGGTTCTATTCAATGAACGAGATGAAAAAACCTGGAGTGATGTTACTGAGAGATCGTGAGAGCTATGTACATTGTATTAAAACATGCTTATGAAGTAACTAGTATATTACCTATGTGGGCAAAGTATGCATAGCTATATTACCTGTGCTCTTAACATTGTTTCCATAGTAATTTATGATCGCATAGAAACAGCCTTGGTATGTTACAATGAGGGTGTGCTGACATACAAGCCACAACAGCAGCATCCAGAATGTAGGGTTTTGGACAGTGAATAGCGTACCACGTAGTAAACTTATGTTGGTGCTCTCACCATCTTTTTTGTTGTGTTTTTCGTGGGGTATCTGGACACTTCCGTCAACACACGTTTCTTCATGGTTGGCTTTATCCTTATGACTACAGGAAGTGCTTATATTCACAGCTTGGCGGTCATTTCTTTCATTGGCCTCCCCACCTGTTGCCATCCCATCTGCATTGACGTTACCAGTTAGGGCTGGAGAGAGGGTTTTCATAGAATAGTCACATTCTAAACGTGTCAAATTGAAAAAAAAGCTCATTTTTCATTTTCTCATTTTCTAGTAGTGGGCTGAAGATCCCCGTATCATTTGTTCTGTTGAATTACTTAAATCATATTTTTATTTATACTTAACAAATTAAAACAATGGTAGCCTACTTGGTGTCAAGTGTTTCCTACAGCCTTCTTTTACAAGGAGAAAAAATGAAAGCAACTGGTCCTAAATTCTAAAAATCAAATATAAAACCTTTAGGCCACACTTTTTTATTTTTATGGATGACATCCTCTANGATGCAAAGATATGCTTAATACTACCAAATCTATTAAAGGACATTTCGGACGATGCCATTTTGTCTACTTCAACTCACACGAAGCAGCCAAACTGTCAGGTGGCCTGTCCGACCTTCAGCCCACCAAATACCTCGACGCCCTTGTCGACCCTTTTTTCGCTACAGAAAACCTAGTATTAATGTGCTGCTTTGTACAGAATGTCACAGAAATTTTTCGGGCGATAATTGCTGGCCGCCGCCAGCCTTTCGCACAATTGTAAAAAGGTGATATCTCCATGCCCAATATCAATTACATACCAATCCAAAACGACGGCGCCCGTTCTCTTTATGACTTTTATTGTTGTGTAATTTGAAAGTAATCCTAGAGATGAATTTGACGGCAAAGCGGCCGCATTTCCACGTGGCGATAATACGCATGCGCAGAAAGCTCATTTCCTGGCAAATTCAATAACGACGTTTGCGACAACCGACTTCGTTGGGGGCTGGGGGAGGGGGGCTTTTTTTTTTTTTTTTGGAGAACGTGTGAAAATCCGTGCGCGCGCAGGATGTCATCCATAAAATTAAAAAAGTGTGGCCTTATCTAAAGGACGAGTAAAAAAACGTACTACCCCTCTCTAGTGAGCCAAAAGTTAATACATCCATCAAAAACATGGTATCCATACTTAAATTGTTGACATGAAGAAAATGTGAGCTAGTTTTAAATATTGAACAATTACACAAGTGCATCATTAGACGTGTATGCTGCATTAAATACGGCCACCTGGACGTCAGTTAAAGCCAACTGGAAACCTCCCATCAGGTGGAATACAGCCCCAGGGAATAACAGCCATTCTGTCCCTATCAAAATTGACAATGTTCATTGTATCATGATCACTTTCCCGATATTTCGATCTGCAAAGCTTTCTTAATTTCACTACGGTTTGGAATTCGTTTTTAACGTTTTCGTTGCTACCACTTCGAATTATTTTGCTTTCGAAGACAAATATATTCAACCGCATACTCTTACTGACTATATTTTCAGCAAGTGTTTGTCACACGCACCTAATTCATATTTGCAATTATTGAGTACAAACGATAAATTGAAGATAGCAAGCCTGGTGGGTGTTCCCTTCAAATTTTATCCTGGGCGACACCTTACATTCATATACATACGTTAACTTGAGAAGAAGAAGTTGAGGGCAAGGATAAAAAATGTCCAGTAAACTGAACCAAGTTAAACATACAGTATTATTTTCTACGATGATATCTGAGGCTCGGGTTTGGACAGTTGCCCAACCCCCTCTTCTTCCTGGCTCCACAATAAAAGAAGTATTTTCCCTATGCCTATGTAAAACCAAACGCGATCGTTCCGCATTTTCACATTATTTGTTTCATGTATCACCACTGGTTTCTGACATTCAGATTGCTGTAAACGTTATTGTTACAAAATGATGTGTGGTATTTCCATACCTTTTTCAGCTAAGGCAATGAGGAAAAACCCGCCAGCACACAGGCAGCTTAAAGGAAACGTCAACAAATTACAAAAAGCATCTTGAAGAAAACGTCAAAAATTAGCAAGCATTAGACCTATTATGTTTATCCATGAAAAAATACCTTCCTGATATGACCGCCGTAGTCAATTTTAGGCACGAGCCCTCAGTGAAGCTCGGTATTCCATCGAAAAGGAAAAGGTAGAAAATGTGATGCATACGGACCCAATCTTATAGGATCCATATTTATTAAAATGCTTAAATGAAAGAAGGTGGATTAATCATTGTCGTCCTGTCATCTTAACAACAGTCACGTTAAACATATTGCTCCTTTGTTATGTAACCAAAGTATACTTACATAGATATGATCGTCAAACAGACTGTTCCGCAGTGATCATATAAATAACCAAGCACAAAAAGAGCCCCGAAACCGATTAAAGCAACCGTATATACTAGGTTGAGCATCTCTTCCTGCTCAGTACACTTATGAACTCGGTCCTCTCCGGCTGTTTGCATCGTATAGTTACCAAGGCCGTCACAATGAGAACATGTCATGTTATTACTGACATTGGTAACAGCATTGGGATGACAACGGGAATCGTAAAACCTCTCTTCTATGAATATATAGACGAATGCTGGCCATCCAAACAAAGTGACAGCATAAACAGCGGCTTCTAAGACACCTAGGGCGACGCAAAATAGCTTCCAACATGTGGTGGCCGCCATGTCGCAAGTCTGATAAAGTGAATGAAGCACCCTTAGTGTTATCTTGTATATATGTTACCTTTAACATCGGAGTGCTGGGGGTCATGCCACGTACTTTCACACTGCCCAGCGTAGATGGATATCTATGTAAGCGATTTTCCAGTTGTGCTTTATACACTGTATAACAAAATAAATAAATAAATAAATAAAATAAAATAAAATAAAATAAAACAGTGCAACATTAGCATATTCTATCGCACTCACCCACACACTCACCACAGAGAGCGAGAGAGAGAGAACGTATAACAATTAAACTCTATAGTGGTTCAGGCTCCGGCACTCACAATTTATTTCGAACTTTGGATCATAAACATTCTGTGTATTTTCCTAGTATTCAGAAACAATATCTAAAATATATTATAATTAATATCATATTTTTGCAATTGGGCGCATTTAATGTAGTGGTACATTTTCCTTGGCGGAAACGGTCTTTAATTATATAAAACTAACTTTGTATACTGGTATGTACAGTATGTGCTACTTCTATTAACCTACGTGCACAGTGTACATTTGTGATGATAGCAAGTGGACCGAGCGTCCATTACTTATCATTTTGAGACATACGTGAACATGAGAAATTTACACAGTTTGGTGTCATCAAGGTGTTTCATGCTGGTTTGTCGAAAATTGAGGGTTCGTAGATTGGTTTCGCCTTTCGTTTATTTCATACAGTTAAGGGTTAGCATGATATAAGGGGGGTCAAAATCTAGGACAATGGTCACTTTTGCAAATCAAAGTCAATCATTTTGCCTTCTTGAACACTAAGACTCCATTTCCATACCTATAGATCGATCTAGCAGGATCAACCCATCTATGAGAGGTTTCGCGCTAGATTGCACTCAGCGTAAGCGGCTCTGATGTCTGGCACGTCTATTGAAGCTGTTCGGGGGTACTTAACTATCGTTTAACAGCTTCAGTAGGCGTGCTTTACATCTAAACCGTTTACGCTGAGCTAGAATCACCTCGGAGATCGGTCGATCTTGCCAGATCGATCTAGGTATGGGTATGTGGTCTAAGTATCCTATTGGATCAATCGTCCAGTCCTGTGTCACTACATGTACTGATCCTGCATGTTGACCTTCATTTTCAAAACTTTGTTTTAAAGCGTGTAGTTGCTAGATCTAGTGTATCGACGCTTACGCCAAAGAAGGTAGAAAGGCAAACAGCTGGCCGTGAAGCATATTCCCAGAAACAGTACTCCCAACTAGAAGACAAAATAGTGTCATCATAATATATTACTAAAAATCTTGGTCTCCAACTGGATTTTCTCTGAATAGAAATCTTCTTAATGATATAGTCCTCAAAACTTGAATTTAAGCAACTGCAAGCTGGTCAAGGTAATTTAGTTTAACAGTGGATTGATCGTTATTATATACTGCATTCATTCTCCACAAATGCATTATTTCGACACTTTACCTCTTTCACGCAACTAAATAACATCTTATTGTCCAGCATCACTGAGTATTCTAGTAAAACAATTTAGTCACGCACTTAAGACATAATCTGTTATTTTCTGTACCCTCTCTGTATAGGAAGTTGCTTTACATACCCAAAGTGGGTCACTTTCCAAGCTGTGCTTGTACCAGGAAAATATTGGCAATTCAATAAAGGTCAGCAAACCACTGACGGTAACTTGAATTCCAAATGCTTTTCCAAAATGTTCCTTTGGAAAACTGTAATTTGAATGTATTGATCTCAGGTGTATTCACAGTGATCCATATGTTGACCAGAAAAAAATTGCCATGTCTGGAAAATTTTCTTTTGGACACAGACTGTCACTTGCAGTGGAACTAGTAAAACATACACAAACATGCATACCTGTCCTTATTACTGAGCAAGTAACACCAATATATCAATGGAAAATGAGCGAGAAACTTGAATCAGATTGATGATTTAGGATTACATAGAAAGCACATTTGCTGAAAAAAAGTATATTGCTTGTGTAGCTAGTGGGTGAGGCCTAGGACGTTGCAAGAATGCCTTGTATAATCTATTTACAAGATTTTTCCAACAAAATATCACAAATTGCCTCGAATTATTCCTAGCCTTACATATATATGTGCGATAAAACAGTATTAAGCCTTCACATCTGATTACAAACTAAGCAATTTTTTTAATATCTTGAACACAAAAGACGGTATTTTAAGCAAAAATAATAAAAAGGGAAGAGCAAGTGCTTAGAATGCATTGTCAAATTTACTTACGCAGATACCACGAATGCAAAATGCACGGCGAAAGTACCGGTTTTCAACACAGAATGAAAGACAACGGCCACAAGCTGCATCTCGATAATGGGGATGATACACGCTATGGATACGATGACGCCTGCCAAAACAGTCAAGAAGAATGGAACCACGAAGCAGTGCTCTTTGTCTGAAAGACAAATACGACATTTGTATATAATTTAAATGCTTTAACACATATTAAATGTTACAGAAAGGACAGGGTATTAAATTAAAAAGACAAATATAATCTGAACACCGATTAACCCGTAGACCAGTTAATATCACTCTTTTGTGAATTACCGTTTTGGGTCGCCCTGGTTAATAGTTTATCAAGCATCAGACCAGTAAGCAAGGCCCAGAACAGAGATACCACTTGGAGCCAGGAGTACACGTCTGTATACGTACTTACTGTAACGTAATTAGGATTAGGTGGAATATATTTCAGTAATAATTACTATTCTCTGCGTTATGATAAGGCTTTTGTTAACAGGAGCTCAACAGTTGGAACCTTAATGAATGATTCGACTTTTCATTCCCACTTCCTTATGTAACTCACACCTCCAAAAGTTCAATTTCAGAATTATCCTATCATAGTAATAACAAGTATTTTAAACAACTGGTATAATTCAGCCAAACTGCATTGAGTTGTATATTTTACTACGATAGATATACTGATAAAAAACAAGAAAGGTGTTACGACAACATGCTAAGTAAACCCATATTAAACATGAAATGTCTCAGACACAAGCCTAAAACAGGGGGTGGAAACGCGCTACTAAAATGATTATGACGAGCCTAACCGAAAGTACCGGATATTGGTTTGTGACCTTGAGGGGCAATTAGGCTTGGTCTTTGCGGCATGCATGAACAGTAGTCGAACTACCATACCTGGGTCTTTTGTTTTTGACAACTGTGCACTCATCAACGAGGTGCTTGTTCAAGACTACACACTGATATCTACTGGTACTACCAGTGGCTTCATTTGTAACGTTCCCACAATACATGGTTTTCTGTCTGTGCGTACATACCCTGAATTTGGCCAGCCTCAATGACGAGAACAATGGACGTTTCTCACCCCTCTCTAGGATTACCCCTGCCTAAAATTTTCCGTACCGTTAGCTTACGGCCAACCTGGTCGAAGGCCTTCATCAAACTGACGTGAGTAGTTGTTCACACTCACTGACCGCTAGGTGGTATAGCGGCCAGGACCCTCTTATAAATGTCAGGTAGATCAACCTCCCTATTCATGGGTGGCTGGTGTCGGCTGATGTTGATAGCCTCTCGTATTTTTCGCGGGATGTCGGATGATTCAGAATCAGGAACCTTAGTTGAATTCCAATCGATACTGTGGTCGGTGTCTATTACATGTTCAGAAATGGCAGAGCTGGTATTGCCTACAGTCACTGATTTCCTGTGTTCACTCACCCTGGGCCCCGTATCTCGAAAGGTTCGCTATGTTGCGCACGTGCGCAAGCGTCTCGATTCCATAACTCGCCCTTACTCGTTCCATATAATACATTGTAGTCTCTATTTGATACAGCGATTCGCAATACGCGATGCTTTCGAGATACGGAGCCCAGGTCTTCAACCGTGTACCTGTCTCACCAATGTAAAAGGAATTACAGTCTAGCGGTCAGTGAGTGTGAACAACTACTCACGTCAGTCTGATGAAGGCCTTCGACCAGGTTGGCCGTAAGCTAACGGCACGGAAAAATTTTAGGCTTGCGTCTGAGAATTTTCATGTTTATGATCCAACAACCAAGCTAATGAACATCTTTGCTAAACCAGTATTGTTTATAACAATGTTAATGCATTACTTGTGCTTTTGGCATTGTTTCCATAGTAACTGATGATCGCATAAAAACAACCATCGTATGTGATAATGACGGTGCCCTGGCATGTAAGCCACAGCAACAGCATCCAAAATATGGGTCTCTTCAGAATCAGAAGCGTGCCATGTAATAAACCGATGTTAGTGCTTTCGTCATTTTCTTTACTGTCAGGGTTTTCCATTCCGTGAATCAACGGGGCACTTCCGTCAAAACACGTTTCCTTGCGGCTGACATTGGTAAAATGTTGGTAAGAAGTGTGCATATCCAAAGCTTCCTGGTAATTTATTTCACCGGCTTCCCCGCTGGTTGTCTCCTTATTTGCTTTGACGTTACCTGTTGGAACTGGAAAGACAATGTCAAAGGAAAGTCAGTGTTCAAATGTTCTAAATTAAAACAGAGTTTTATTAAAGGAGTAGGCCACACCCCAGACAAATATTATCTGAGTATTATACTTTACAGCATATATTTGTTACTATATTTGTTACCGACAATAAATTGAATCACAACTACACACAAGTTGTTATTAAACATTTATAGCATATAGACTAGCATTTCATCGAGCTACCTGGCCATTTATCTTCCATGAACTTAATCAAACCTAATCAAATTGTCATTTATCCAACAAGAACCCCAATGAAAATGGTGAACTGTCCAAAAAACTACATTTTTTGATGACTGCTTATGTATTTTTTTTCACTTGTGTAATTGTTTGGAGAGATGTAATGTTTATTATCCTAAACAATTGAATTAATTTGATTTAATTCGAAATTCAAGACGTCTACCATTCTTGATGCTTTGTGCGAAATAAGTATGTATCTACTGATTCAAAGGAGAAAGGATGTAAGACTAAATGACGAGCACAAAAGAAAAACAAATATTATGCAGTTGATAACATTAAATCAATTTCTATAATTTACCTCAAATAGAGCAAGATGTGCAATATCTTCAAAAAATGTCTGCCATGTAAACTCTAGCATTAAATACTAAAAAAGATTAGTTACTATTTGACTTGAAACATTTAGCCACAAAATATCTTTAAATTGTCAGTACTTTTTTACGTTATCACTCGTTTTGTTTAATGAAAATGGTTCCCTAACTGGATGCTCACCAAACGGCTCATTAACAGTAGATTCATTCACGTCATTCTGATCAAACTTGTTAATACCAGTAGAAGCTTCCTTAGTTATTCTGCTGCGTTTATTCATCTTTAAACAGCAGTCTACATCAATGTTATTCCCGTCGTCATCCTGTCTAGGTGGAAGGGTGAATGTGTTGACAGAAGACATAAGAAGTATGATACCGGCAAAGCTGAACATGCACGTCTTGTACGACACTCCGGCCTGGTACGCCATCTACAATTAATAAAATGTCAAATTATATTTTAAAAACAACAAAATTAACGTGTACACACAAATTAACAGAGGCCAGACAGCCAAAATATCAAATTTTATATGACATGAACGTCTCTTCGTTTTTTTTTTTGCTTGTTACATGATGACATGTCCACCGGGTTTCTGAATATATATTAGACAATTACAGACATACATATAAAGGTAACTATACAGGTATGATAGCGTGTGAGAGTTCGCTTAAGTTATACCTTCAAAAGAATAGGGACAAAACCGCTAACGTCTCTGGCACCGGATACCAAACAGGTGAGTGTCGCTTTAAGCTTCGGAAATAATACCGCAACCTGGACGTCGGTTATTGACAACTGTAACCCTCCCATTAGGTGGAATACAGCACCAGGAAATAACAGCCATTCTGTTCCTGTCAACAAAAGACTATGTATTATTTACCAATTTTTCTGCAATATTTTGATAGTTTCGTTTTGATTTCTGGACATATTGTTAAAATGTGTAATGTGGACCAATGCCACTATCCATTATTGCATGAGCACAGGTTGATTGTTTCTGTTAAAATCGTTCGCCCCTTAATGGCACAGTCTATTTGGTTAAATCTTAATATATTACATCTAAGGCCCCATTTCCATCGAAGCGATCTGTCTACATAGATCGATCCAACTCCGCAGGGACTAACGCTGAATACAATCAATTAAAAAGAATTAAGGCCATACCTCTCTCAACCAATGCCATCAAGAGACACCCACCGACACAAAGGCATCTTTAAGAAAACGTCAAAGGACACAAAATTAGACATTTGCCGTTTATCTACTGTAATGCTTCCCATAGTAATTTTTGGGCTCTTGATACTGATATCAAGCGGTATTTTAGCGTAGTGGCATTAAGAGCGAATTGCGTGCACTGTCTATGCTCTACTTATATCTTAATTCATACAACAGATAAAGGTACGTTAAAATTGTTCTTACGCAGTGTGATGGAAATATACTTACATAGATATGATCCTCGAACAGACTGTACCGCAATGATCATAGACATAACCAAGTATAAAAAGGGAACCTAAACCGACGAAAGCGACAGTGAAAACTAGATTTAAAATCTCTTCCTGCTCAGTGCACTTTTGCACGAGGGTCTCTCCATCTGTTTCTTGCGTGCAGTTACCAAGACCAGTACAATCAGCACTAGAATTGCCTACAGTATCGAAGTCGCAACGGGAATAATAAAACCGTTCCTCTATAAATATGTACATGAACGCTGGCCAACCTGATAACGTGACAGAGTAGACAGCAGCATCTAAAAGGCCCATGATGACACAGAAAAGTTTCCAACAAGTAGTGTCTGCCATGTTGCCCGTCTACAGCGCAAATACCAATCGGTTACATTGACTGACCTGAAATGCACACGTGTGTCAACTGATAAAGTGTTTTAGGACGCTACGATATTGCGTATAATCTTAAAATACACAGTGCCGCGAGGTCATACATATATTTTTTAATGTCAGCAACATTTTCCCCTTCGCTCTCTCGCTCATAGATGAAGAGAGACACAGCAAGTTTAACAAACTGCACCGTGACCCGTCATTCATACACTATATGGTTAGCATGACATATGTAGGCTAACGTGTAGGACTACCGGTAGGCTCACTTGTGCAAATCAAAGTGAACCAGGCTCTTTATTTCAGTGATTTTTCAGTACCGGTAGGCTCACTTGTGCAAATCAAAGTGAACCAGGCTCTTTATTTCAGTGATTTTTCAGTATCTTGATACAGATCGGCAAATAGGGTTGATTGGAAGAGCAGGGAAAATCAATTATATTATATATACCCTACAGCCATGTTTGTGGAAATTTAACGTACATGTATTTGGTAATAAAGATCAGTTTTCGTTGACTTGGTTTCTTTGCATCAACACAGGAGTTATTTTCTCTGATGTGGTAACGATTGTGTTTTAGGTTTAATATATCCATTACCTCAAACACAGTTGTAACGCCACTTTAAAGACACAGCTTTAATTCCATGCCTGGGTTGTTCTTTAAAGTCTCATTTCAGCCTCAACCGTGAATACATAGCTGTACCATGGTAGTACATTTCTCAATCAACCGTCTTTGTGTAAACATCTTAATTGCCAGAGAGTGGGTATCCAATCGTTCAATCTGGGCCACTATGGATGTGTACTTCCTAAACTAACCCTTATAATAAAATTGGCCGTGTATACTGCAATCAGGGATGACACATTAAACGCGATTACCTTTAATTATATGCTACGGAGCATGTTTATGTTTACATTCATGACATAAAGATCACGTGTCTACTGCTCCAAGTGTACGTTCACAATTTAACAACCGTAAACAAATTTTATTCAGGATTAATGGTTGCCTTTGGCAGTACTATGATATTGTTTGTATCATACAATAATCCTATAGCAGGAGATGCATATAGCTTATTCAAAATGAATGGGGGACAGCCCTCCCTCTCTCACACACACACACGCAGACACACACACGCGCACACCCAATCACACGCACACACACACACGCTGAGAGAAAAAAAAGAGAGTGGGCGATGAAAAGGGATAGTGAGCACATACCACAAAATGTACAGTGGTTCAGGCTTCGGTGTAACGTGACAGAAAGCCTCCATGATAGAGAGTCCGCTTTCTATTCCTCTGTACAGGTAAGCCTCGCCTTAGGGTGCATTCCCAGAGATTTAGATCGATCCAGAGATTTAGATTTAGATCGACCTAACTCCCTGGGAGACCACGCTAAATTGCAGTCAGCCGAGCGCGCATAATAGTTAATTACCGCCTTACAGCTTTTAGTAGGCGGGACAGACGCTTAAGCCGGCTAAGCTGACAGTAATCTAGTGAGACTTCCCACAGGGATAGATCGATCTAAAATCTATGGAAATGGGGTCTTAGATTTTTGCCCACTAAGTCAGACTAATCCTCATCATTTTTCTTGGTGGAACGATCCTTCATAATCAAACACCAACTCCTTATACTGGTTTCTACAGTGTGTGGTATATCTCGACCTGCAGTGTACATGTATGAAAATGCAGGCAAGTGAACCATACAACCTTTAATTATCATTTCCAAGATTGTGTACATATCTGAATGTACTTAATGTGATTTTAAAGAAAAAGCGGAGGGTTCGTGTTAGAATGGGATTTCGTGAAATAAACGTACCGCCAAGATTCAAACGGTTTAGAGTCAGCATGACCAAAGTGGGTAAAAATCAAAGACTAAGCTCACCTGCTCAATTCAAAGTGGATCAGATTCTTATTTCAATGGGCCGTCAAATACTAGACTAAGTTGAGTAAATGGGAGTATTTGGGGTTCAAGCCCAGACATCAGTATGGTATCTTTTGTGTGTGTGTGTGTGTGTGTGTGTGTGTGCGTGCGCGAATGCTTCATTGAACAGTGGATATCCTATTGTGGCTCTGGATCATTCGTCCACCCCAGTACCACCACATGTTCTACTCCGCCATTTTGGCAGCTGTTTTTCAACGCCGATATTCTAAATCGCAGAGCTGTTAGACCTCGTGGAGCGAAATCGAAGCCAAAGTAGGTATATTGGCAGACAGCTGGCCGTGCAGCATATTCCCAGAAATAGTACTCCCAACTGCAAAAGAAATGTGTCATCAGTGTACATGTGCCGTGTATATTACTGTAAAACTAGGCGGTCCATCAAATGCCATATCATGGAAAGTAACAATGAAATTTTTGCAACCGTAAGTTGGTCAAATTACTCTGGTTTAACTATGGATTTCCCGTTATATGCTGTGTTCACTTAAGCCAATTTATTTCACGAAACTTAAATCAGCCTATGGTCGAGCTTAATTGGATAATTTAGTGAAAATCTTCGGCCACATACTTTGGAACTAATCTATTATCTTCTTATTTTACCATATCTGAATACATGGTGCCATGAATAATGTACCGATAAACAACAATGTTTCTTAAACATACCCAGATTGGGTCACTGCCCAAGCTGTACTTGTACCATGAAAATATTGGTAATTCTATGAAGGTCAGCAAACTACTGACGGTGACTTGTATTCCCAATGCCTTTCCGAAGTGTTCTTTTGGAAATCTGTAATTTGAATGATTGATGGCACTCAGAAAGACAAACCCTGTCTGGACATTTTTTGAAACAAATCGCCACTTCTTATGCAACTAGAAAAACAATAATCTACATGTATCTGCCTTGAATAAAGTTCAAGCAAGCCCAATCAACGACTCTATTCTCTCAATATATTTTAAAAACTATAGACTCTAGGACAATTTAAAAAAATTAAAAAAAAACTTTCATTCTCAATAAGGTTGATACCTGATTTAACTGACTGTTATCATTATATTGTACTATATATTTAATATCTTTAATTTTTAACTGTCTATATATTTATATATATTTTACTATTTCAATATCTTAATATTTTAGCTGCCTATATATTTATTGACTTTATTAATTTTTTCTGTTCATTTTACCTATTTTAAGTCTACTGAACATTTTATATGCATTTTAGACTATAAATGACTATTATTATTATTATTATTATTATTATTATTATAGATGTGCGACAAAGCCATGAAGGGATCAGAATACTGCATACAGATCACATACAGTGTATAGATATAGTAGCAGTGAAAAAAATATCTTGCTTCTCCTGGATTACACGAGGATTAGAATGGGAAATTTTGTTTGATTTGCTTGGGATGTTGTACATGTATTCCCACAAATTACCTTGAATTATTAGTAGCCTCAAATAAATGATGAAACAGATTTAAAAATTCAGATTTGGTCACAAACTAAGCAAAAGTTGCAGATATCATTAACAGTGTGTATCGATATTTTTAAGCAAAAAAAAAAAAGAATATTGTATAAACAAGTACTACGAAAGTATGGCCGAATTTACTTACGCGTCCACCAGAAACGCTAAATGCACGGCGAAAGTTCCGGTTTTTAATATGCAGTGAAATAAAATGGCCACAGATTGTATTTCGATAATGGGGATGACACAAGCTATGGATACAACGATGCCTGCCAACACAGTCAAGAAAAATGGAACCACAAAGCAGTGCCTTTTGTCTGAAATACAAATATGATATTTGAATATGAATCATATGTTTTAATACTTAGCAAAGGCTACGAAAAGCGCAGTGTATGAAATCAAAAAGACAACATAATTTTGACACAGATTAAAACCTCGACCAGTTAATACCATCATTTTTTTAAATTACCGTCTTTGGTTGTCTTGGAAACAAGTTTATCCAGCATCAAACCAGTCAACAAGGCCCAGAACAGAGAACTCACTTGGGACCAGGAATACACGTCCGTATACGTACTTACTGTAATGTAATTAGAATTTGGTGAAATATGTTTAAGTAGGTCCCTTGTTGGGAGTTGGTAATGGTAAATTATTATTACAGAAACCTTAAGTATCCTACAGCCTAGTCAGCCATGTGATTAAAATTCTTTATTAAATCATCATGGATCAGAAATCAATAGATTTACATAAACATTTTACCATAATGAGGATGACAGGGAAGTCTCTCGAAGGAAACGTGCAAGTAGGACCTTGCAAGTTTGATATCAGTATCCATACATGTAAAGTTACTCTCACTAGAAATAAAGCCTCTTAGCTGAAAAATCCTCTCTGATACCTTTGGTATAGTTTACTCATGAAAAGAATAATTTTGAGCATTGTATTTAAAAAGGTAGTCAAAAGTGAAATGCCTTAACGCGTCATGGAAGGACAGCCAGGAAACACAGCACAGCGTATCAAAGTTAAATTAGAGCAGTGTATACGTAGTTCGCTGATGATCTCTCCGCCTCCACACACGCCGCCCTTGCATGAGCCTAGCAATTAAACACCGGAGCCGTGATTAAATCCGTTTAATGACACGTGTGCAGGCTGGAAGACCATCAGCGGATTACTCGGCTCTACTTTAATTTTGGTCAGCGGTATTTGATCAGCGGTTCTGTGAGTCCAAATGCCCTTAACGACGCACGATGTGTACCACCTTCACTGGGTTTTGATATGCTATAGTAACGGTAACATAAATAGTTTATAGAACTAGAAACTTTATGAACGGTTGGACTTTTCTTCCTGACTTCTCTATAAAACTCAGGCCTCTAATAGGTCATTTTCAGAACTCTCCTATCAAAGTTATAAGAAGCATATAAAATAGGGATGTTAAACAGCTGGTATTTACTCAGACAACGCAACATTGAAAACAAGAAAGGTATTTACTACAACATGCTTTGCAAACTTGTATAATTAATATACATGCAAATATATTACCTGTGTTTTTGACATTGTTTCCGTAGTAACTGATGATCGCATAAAAACAACCGTCGTATGTGATAATGACGGTGTCCTGGCATATAAGCCATAGCATCAGCACCCAAAATGTGGTACTTTTCAGAATCAGTAGTGTGCCATGTAATACACCGATGTTAGTGCTTTCGTCATCTTTTTTGCTGTCAGGGTTTCCCATTCCGTGGATCATCGGGGCACTTCCGTCAAAACACGTTTCCTTGCGATTGGCATTGATATAATGTTGGTAAGTAGTGTTCATATTCAACACATTGTGGCAATTTATGTCATCAGGCTCCACACTTGCCTCCTCGTTTGCTTTGACTGAAAAAACCAGAAAGACAATTCCAATGTAAATCAGTGTCTAAACGTTCTAAATTCAAATTGTTGTTAAGATGTACGTAGTATTACAGGCGTAGGCCTCACCCCAGGCATATTATCTAAATATTATACTTTACAACATATATTTGTTAATGTATTTGCTTCTGGCAATGGGCTGAATCACAAATTTACACACGTTCTAACATTTTATCGAGCTACTTAGCTATTTACCGTCCATGAAGTTAATTAAATATAATTCAGCTATCATTCTTTCCAGGACACCAATGGGAATGGCGAATTGACTCAAAATACAAAATAAGTTTTTGGTGACTGCTGATGTAGTTTTATTGGTTTAATTATATAAGCAACAGTGGCAAATTGTATTATTCTAAGCAATCCATTAATTTAATTTTAATTTATGAAAAAATAACCCTGTAATTCTTGGGGTTTTGAAATGAAAATTATCAATTAAATCGAGAGAGATAGATATCAGATTAGGTGATAAGGACAAACGAAAAGCAAAAGTTGATAAAATTCAATCAATCAATTCAATAATTTACCTAAAAAGCTAAATTTAAGGTGTGAAAATTATAGTAATAAAATATTTCAAATTATAAGGATTGTTTCCGTTACAAGACGTTGCGTTATCTAATGGTTCCCAATACTGATACTCACCAAGTTGTTCATTAACAGCAGATTCGTCCACGTCATTTTGATTAACCTTGTCAATGCCAGTGAAACAACCTTCCTTGTCATGTTTAGATACTCCCTTAGTAAATCTATTGCGTTTGCGTATCTTAAAACAACAGGCTATGTCAATGTTGTTCCCGTCTTCATCCTGTCTAGGAGGAAGGGTGATTGTGTTGACAGAAGACATAAGAAGTATGATACCGGCAAAGGTGAACATGCACATCTTGTACGACACTCCAGCCTGGTACGCCATCTGCAATTGCAAATAAATGAAATGTTTAACGATATTTAATGACAACTACATTAAATTGTATACAGTATCGTGTGTAAATATACAAAGAATTAAGAGATACAGTAAGCCAAAAGAGCAAGTATTATGTTTCATCCTATACTACTGATTAACTATCCCCAAAAGCAACGGTATATCAATTATACCATGGACTGTTTATATTTTGATGGATTTTCTAAACGTGTCTTCAGTTTTGACAGACGTTTTCCCGTGATAATGATCTACGATTGTTCAGATCAGCTTGCTACATCAAGACATATTGCCATTGTTTAAATGTTCCCCAAGTTTTCGAATATGTAATATGAACAATTACAAACATAAAGACATCCTCAGCACGGTGCGCACAGCTATTAAGTGTTTTCGATTGCATGTGTAACGTGTTCATTACCTTTAAGAGTATAGGGACAAAACCGCTAACGTCTGTGGCACCGGAAACCAAACAGATGAGTGTCGCCTTTAACTTAGGAAATAGCACTGCCACCTGGACGTCAGTTAAAGCCAACTGTAACCCTCCCATCAGGTTAAATATAGCCCCGGGGAATAACAGCCACTCTGTTTCTGTAAAGCGACTATTTATTAATTCCACACTGTGTCTGCAATATTGTGATAGTTTCCTTTTGACTTTTTGGACATATTGTTAAAAATATTTCGTGTGGACCAATGTCAATCTCCATCATTGATCACAGACCGATTTTGTGCTGTTAAAAGTATCGATCACCCTTTAATAACACCGTCTATTTGGTCAAACCTTGACATATTACATCTAAGGTCCAATTCCCATTGAAGCTATCGGTCTACGTACTTCGATCCAACTCTGGAACTATTGCTGAATGCAATCAGTTTAACAATTTACACACCGTACCTCTCTCTGCTAACGCCATCAGGCAAAATCCACCAGCACACAGGCATCTTAAAGGACACGTCAAAAACACAAAATTAGACTTTTAACGTTGATCCACTGGAGACGCCGAATTCTCTAATGATTAGCGTAAGTAATATTTAGGCTCATAATGCTGATATCTGGCGGTAATGTCAGTAAGAGCGAATCGCGTGTATCTTTATATGGTTTTTAATATCTTAATTTGTACTTAAATGTGCAAAAAAAGATGAATTCATGTTTGTCGTCTTTACAACAGTTACAGTTACCTTAAAATTGTTCTTACGCAGTGTGATGGAAATATACTTACATAGATATGATCCTCAAACAGACTGAACCACAATGATCATAGACATAACCAAGTATAAAAAGGGCCCCTAAACCGATTAGAGAGACAGTGTAAACTAAGTTCAGCATCTCTTCTTGTTCGGTGCACTTAAGGACAAGGTCTTCTCCGGTTGTGTCTTGCGTGCAGTTGCCAAGGCCAGTACAACCAGAACTCGTCATGTTATAACTAGCATTGGCTACAATATCGCAGTCACAGCGGGAATAATAAAACCCTTCCTCTATGAATATGTACATGAAGGCTGGCCATCCGGTTATCGTGGCAGAGTAGACAGCAGCTTCGAGGATGCCGAAGAAGACACGGAATACTTTCCAACACATGGTGTCTGCCATTTTGCCCGTCTACAGCGGAAATACTAATCAGAAAAATGGACTGACCTGAAATACATACCTGTGTCAACTGATAAGGTGTTCATGGACGGTGCGATATTAACCTTAATGTCCACAGGTCAGACTGCAGTGAGATAACCGAGGATATATAACTTAGGTATTCTGAAACTTTGGGAATTTTGAGATTAATTTTAAGGGAGACTAAACGTTTTTTTTTATTGCTGTAGGAATTCAATGAATTGTAGATGGAGTGCTGGAGGCTGGAGTGCCGGAATAATACTTTTTCTGGCTTCTGTTAACACAATCTCCCTTCCATGTAGTCAGGATGACTACGGGAACAACACATCCATTACTTTATAATGCCACGCAAACGACACATATCTACTAAAGATTCATCTTAACCCTGCCTTTGCGATGACACTTTCTATCTTTGAAACTACAGCACCGTGAATGAATCTGCCACACTTGAGCAGCTTGCTGAGCAGCAAAATACCGAAGGATGTTCAATTATTCATTATGCAAGATCATATATTTCCTTTCCATAGGCTAGAAGCTATAATAAAATCTTTCCTCGTGCACGAATACTGGTCATCCACATAACGTAGCCGGATATACACAGTTGCCCCTATGAACCCCAGTACGGCACAAAAAGTTCCCAATACGCAGTGTCCACCTTGTCCCCCAGCTCAGCGAAAATAGTTATCTTGATATACTGACCTAGTTTACACATGTACATACTTTAAGTGTTTTAAGGTATATATACAGAAAGTGTTTGACAAAAACATAAACACGACTGACCTAAGGTAGATATATTTGATAATAAGAGTAAGTTTTCATTGACTTGATTTTTTTTTTGCACTTACACAAAAGTCATTTTACTGATGCGGTAATGATTATGTTTTGGGGTAAAATGGCAAAAATGATACTTAAAATATGTCCTTTACCCGAGTATCGGCGAACACCGTTACAACGCCAACTTAAAGACACCACTTCAATTACATGCCTAGAGTTGTTCTTTAAAATCTCATTTCAGCATCAAGCGTGAAAATACAGCTGTACCTTGGTAGTACTAGTACATTTCTCAATCAACCGTCTTTGTGTAAATATTTTAATTGGAAAGGGGTGGACATCCATTCGTGAAACCTCGGCCACCGTCTAATCCAGTACCATTACACGTAGCTAGATTGTGTCATTTTGTGGCCCGACCCATTGCCACAGTATTATTTGAAATTGTGTAGCTGTTAGACCTTGTGGAACAACACCGGTGCCAAAGTAGGTGGAAAGGTAGGCAGCTGGCGGTGAAACATATTCCCAAAAACAGTACGCCCAGCTACAAAACAAAACAAAAAGTGGTTACTATCATGGAAACGAGTCATCATCAAGTTTCTGTTCATCTAGGTATTTCTTCGTGTAAAGATATTCCACTCTACATGTTTCCATTTCCACAGAAATAAAAAAAAAATCAAGCCAGCCGCCTCACATGCTTGTATTAGTTTAACAATTCGACCACACATTTATGACTTCAACTATATCTTTTTACATGTGCCACTTTCACACAAATAAAAAAAAAAATGGCCGGCCAATTGTCTAACATGATGGGCTAATTTAGTTAAAGAATTCGGTCACATACTTAAGACTTTATATCCTTCCCATATGTTAACCAATCTAAGTAGTTAATAGAATACCACACAAAATGAGCTTTTATTTACATACCCAGAGTGGGTCACTTTTCAGGATATTTTTGTACCAGGAAAATATTGGTAATCCAATAAAGGTCAACAAACTACTGGCAGTGACTTGTATTCCGTAGGTCTTTCCAAAGTGTTCCTTTGGGAACCTGAATGTTGAATAATACAGGTTTATACAGCGGTAAATGTGTCTGTGAGGCACATCCAAATCATTCTAAACAAAATCCGGGAAGAGATAACACATATGTTATTGAGCATTGTTTCTCGCTCTCGCGTCTAACACACACACACATGTAGGTAAGCCCCCTTAACCAATAGCTACGTGGATGACAGATACTATAGTAGTGCGATGGGATATTAATGCTTGGTCATCGCTGTTGCACTGTGGACGAAAGGCAAAATATATAAAGTAGTGAAAAAATGTTCCTTATGCTGCTTCTGGCTTAAAACGTTATGGAAGTGCTGTCATCTCATTAGTGAACTATAATTATTATTATTACATATTCATTAAAGGCAACTTAACATGCATTTTTGTAAACATTCTTCGACACCATTAAAGCAAGGAAGCTAGCACAAGTAAATACATAGATGGCACTACACAGTGCACTTACGCAGAAACTACGAATGCCAAATGTACGGCGAAACTTCCGGTTTTCAATAAGGAATAAAACAAAATGGCCACAGCTTGCATTTCAATGATGGGGGTTATACAAGCTACGGATACAATTACCCCCGGCAAAATTGTCAGGAAAAATGGAACCACAAAACATTGCCTTGCATCTGGAAATATAATGGTATCTATCTGTGAATCATTTGCAAAACCATGCCTACTGTCAATATAGCGCATTGATTACCAAGATGCAGAAAAGAATAAGGGCCTTTTGATGGTACCGGTGTAACGAAACTGAAGGTCCGTGTAACACTAAGTCCGCCCTCCATATAGTTATAATGTTTAGGGTTAGTTTCACTTAAGTGGGTCAAAATCTAGGGCGAGGCTCACCTGTACAAATGAATGGGAAGCGGACTCTCTGTTATGAGGGACTCTCTGTCACGTTACACCGGTTACTAAATTGTCGATGCAATTGCAATTAAAATCATTAATATGAGTAGGTGATGGACGACATAATTAATTACAAAAATAATTAGAATTAATTTTACTTTTATGTTAAGTTCAAATATCATATAAAACGTTGCTTCACACAATCACCTTTACTGTTTGTTTTGGCAACAAGTTTATCCAACATCAAACCAGTTAGCAAGGCCCAGAACAGAGAACCCACTTGGAACCAGGAATAAACGTCCGTATACGTGCTGACTGTAACATAATTATGATAAGGTGAAAAAAGTTTCATATTGTTGCCCTGAGTTTACTTTTGTAAAGGGATTAGAATAATTAATTATTTTTAAAAATGACTTCACTGGAAAGTAGATGGTAAATTCGCCTCAAGAAGACCAGTTTAGACTTCTCGTAATACAGTCTGTCGCACAAAAGCCGCACTTGTGATACGTACAGGGTTCAGCACACGTAATAACAATTATAAATGAACTGCACTAAAGCACAATCATAGACAGGGGGAAAGAGTGAGAGAAAATAATAGGCAAATAGAGGGAGAGAGACCAAAATATGTAATAAATATACAGAAATCCAGTGTGACAGGAATGGTAGTATGCTAGGAACCATGGTCCGTCCCATTTTACTTAGTACAGGTAAAAGCCGTCCCATATATTTACCCCAATACTCTGACTAACCAAAACATGTACTTGTCATATGGGAACCCGGACGTCCATTCCTAGGACAACCACTCCTGTCGCACATGTAAGAATTAACATACACGTAATAATGTAATACCTATGCTTTTGTCATTGTTGCCCAAGTAATTGATAATCGCATAAAAACATCCTTGGTATGTGACAATGATGGTGTCTAGACATATAAGCCACAGCAATAGCATCCAAAATGTAGGACTTTTTAGAATCACTAGAGTGCCCTGTCGTAAGCCGCTGTTGGCGCTTTTGTCGTCGTCTTTGCTGACATTTGTTTCTTGTTCGTGTACCGTCTGGGCAGCTCCGTCAAGGCATGCTTCCTTTTGATTTTCAGTGTTCGTATGCTGAGGACGGGTGCTTATAGTTTCATCATGGTGGTCAATTATTTCATTAGCTTTCCCCCGGTTTACCTCATCATCAGATGTAACGTTACCTATTAACGTTGGAATGATTTAAATCGAATGAATACTGCAGGTGCGCGTTTGAGTATATACAGCTAACCTGGGTATATACAACTAAGCCTTTATCAAGAATTACTTTTCATTCTAATGGAGCAATATCTAACAAAGTAACTAAAAAAATCTACCAATTAAACATGTTTGAAAACAAGTTTTATTTTTGTATTGAGCACTCGCATGCGTATTTGTGTACTTTGGGCCTTTTGAATATCAATTAACAAACTTTTGTGTTTATGCCATCATATTGTGAGTTGTATTGTACATGTATGTGCTTTTGAATAAATCTTACTCCACAAATTTATGCTCACCAAGCTGCTCATCTGTACAAGATTCAGTCACGGCATTTTTATCGACCGCCCCATTTGTAGAGCTTTTGATGTTTGGTGTTGTGAGGCAGATGTGCCGTTTGCGTATCTTAAAACAACAGGCTATGCCAATGTTGTTCCCGTCGTCATCCTGTCTAGGAGGAAGGGTAAATGTGTTGACAGAAGACATAAGAAGTATGATACCGGCAAAGGTGAACATGCACGTCTTGTACGACACTCCTGCCTGATACGCGACCTAGAATGGTTTTATATTTTATAATGAAAAAAATGTAGGTATATATGTTTTCAAAACAATATTCAAGGTAATATTTCAAGCCAGTCAATCAAACAGAGTCCACATGCATTATAGTTCGACTATACTTCGTACTTACGGCAAATGCATCTAGATTCGATGCAACTGAATTTTTTAGTTTTGAGAAAATATGTTCTATCACTTGTGGCGTATACTCTTCCTTGATTTCTAGTTGTTACTTGATATAATCTTATTCTACCGGATCACTTAAAATCTCCACTTGTAATTCTCCATCAAAGCAGGATATGGTTAAATATTTTTCAGTTTCAGAATAAATTTTGAATATTTTCGTTGTTGGGGCCTTACCTTCAACAGAACAGGTGTAAAACTACTGACATCTATTGCACCAGAAAGCAAACACGTGAGCGTTGCCCGTGCTTTTGGAAACAGTATGGCAACCTGGACGTCAGTTACACCCAACTGGAAGCCACCAAGCAGGTTCAAAAGTGCGCCAGGAAATAAAAGCCATTCTGTCCCTTTGAAATGAGAAAATATTCAACATTGTTATGTTCCAAGTTCGTGCTAATATTGTCACATGCTCATGCGCATAAATAGGTTATTCACTTGTTCTAAAGCCAGTTTTGCAAAATTTCAAACAAAGTGTATCGTTTAGGCCCTCCTGTTTGTTGTATTTCAGGTTGAGTCCTTTGAATGTGCGAAATGAGACTCGCCGTGGTTCTTAAAATAACTACCATTTGAGATATTGCATTAAATTTTGCATATTGCCATACCTTTTTCGGCTAATGCCATCAAGAAAAACCCGCCAGCACACAGGCATCTTAAAGGATAAACAACAAAATATTTTCAGACGTATATGCAATGGTATGTACAATGAAATAACCGTTCTCACAGATCGCGCATATACTCTTTGAGATCTTGCTGATCGTCTCATAATACAGTCCTTTTTTAATTCTCAAAACACAAATTGTACAAAAGCCCACGTAAATGTTTTTCTTGTAAAATAAGACATTTAAACACTTTCTTAATCCGTCGGCATAATCATTTACAAATGCACACTTATCCTGACTATAAAATCTGCATTTTTTCTCAAGTGATGCGAAAAAGTAAAGCCACCATGGAGAATGACTGGTTTCGCACAGTACGCATGCCCACTTATTAACGAATGAATCCACAAAACATATTTGAATAAAAATGTTAAGTTTCCCAATCATGGGAGAAACATTGACAAGTACGTACAAGAAAAAAATCTGATCACGTTGATTTTCGACAAGAGCCTTTTTTTACCCAACAGTGCTTACCAGTAACTTTAAAGTGAAACGTATATACATTTGTGTAGTTATGAGGACTAATATATAACATAACTATAGTCATACATTTAATTGCTACACACAGTATACTTACATACACAGGATTCTCACACAAACTGTACCGCAGTGATCGTAGATATACCCAAGCACAAGAAGAGCCGCTAAACCGAACATTGCAACCGTGTAAACTAAGTTAAGCATCTCTTCTTGCTCAGTACACTTAAGATCATGAAAGAGGTTGTAGTCGGTGCTTTCTTGCGTGCAATTCCCAAAAACAACACAGGTATAATTACTAATGTTAATGCTAGCATTGTCTCCAGAGTCAAACTGGCAATGGGACACGTAAAATCCCTCCTCTATGAAGATGTACATAAATGCTGGCCATCCTAACAATGTGGCGGAGTAAATAGCAGCCTCCAAGATACCCAAGGTGGTGCAAAATAGTTTCCAACACGTTGAACGTGCCATGTCGCCCAACAGATATGTAAATGAGTCAGTATGCTAATTTGGTATGTACCCGCGTAACTTATAGTAATACATGCACCTACTCAGGTACACTAAGATAAGTAACATGCTTGTATTACATGTTGTACTTGGTACAGTTATTGGCGTGCTTTGGCGTCTTATTTGACTCACACAGCAACCTTTCATAAGTTATTACTTACATATTATATCCTTATTTAAAAATTGAGAACTTGGATGCAACGTATTCAAATATTCATTGTCAGACAGGTCAGGAATGCGCAATGATTTAAAGTAAATGGCTATGCAAAGTGCTATTAGGGACGACGTAAAACAGGCCTATTTACAGAAAGGATAAATGGTCTACTTTCTCCACCGCCACCAGCACACACAGTACTGGAGTGGATAACATATTTCATAAGGTCTGACCGAAAAGTACGTTTAGAAATGAGCATGCTATTCCAATTTGACAATTGAAAAATAATTGGGGTGTTTTAAACCCCAAGTAACTACTTTTGGGTCCTTTGCTATCACATTCCTTGTTTCTATGTCATGATTTGAAAACTTAAAGACTGAGACTGGACCATTTTCATACCACTGTGGTGAGTTGGTCAGTCCAAAGGAGCGTTTAAATTGGGACATCCTTGCTTGTGACTTTCGTAAACAAAATCTATAAACATGAACTACACCTGTTATTATGGAAATGGTCTGAAGCGATATCAATGGACACCATATAGACTAGCAAATTTATTCTGGAGTAAGGTATACCCTTTTCAGTATCTTAATACTGTCAGTGCCACATAAATATTCAACGGCCGAACGAAGTCTTCCAATATACGACCTATAAACACGAGTGATCTGTCTGAAACACGCACCGTGGTATAGAAAATGCCGCCCTTCCCCCTCTGAGAGAGAGAGAGAGAGAGAGAGAGAGAGAACATGCTACAAATGCTACGGAATATACATGAATACGTATTTGATGCAATTACACATATTAACTTTGGGGGAAGCGATAAAACATACTATTTAACTACGTGTGCATGTTACAGTTATCCTTTTGACTTAAAGATGCCTCAATTAATTTGGCCACATACATGAATATAGGCTACATGAGGTTATCTTTCCCTTATATATACGTAAAAGAATTTCTATCGATTGGCGTGTCTCATGTATTCATCGTGAGCGATAAAAATGTATACACGCAATTCCCGTTTAAGGATAGGATGCATAATTATATCAATCTATAGTAACTAAGAATTTTAAGTGTATCATCCGGTTGCGAGAGTAGCGACATCTACACTTCCTCACTCGTCTAATCCGGTGATGCCACCACATCATCACCATTGACAAAGTTCTTGGCTGTTATCTAATGCGTACTGCTGTTAGAGATCGTCGAGCGACACCGACGCCAAAGGAGGTAGAAAGGCAAACAACTGGCCGTGAGGCATATCCCAATGAACAGTACTCCCAACTGCAATAATAATAATAATAATAATAATAATAATAATAATAATAATCGCCATTTTTTTTAGCGAGAGACCTTGCAGAATTGGTTTACTCAGTCTATACCTACTCTCATTTCCTTCTATTTTATCTTATCTTATCTAACAGAACGCGATTATACAAGCGTCTTCATACATACCCAGAGTGGGTCACTTCCCAGCCTGTGCTTGTACCAGGAAAATATTGGATAATGAATGAAGTTAAAAGCACTGCTGACGGCATATTGTATCCCATAAGTCTTGCCAAAGTGCTCCCTCGGCAACCTGTAATTTGAACATTTTGCCGGTAAAGGTGAGTACATCATCTGCAATTTGTATGCATGATTTTACTTTACTTACGTATGTTTACAAAATACCTTACAGCATACTTTGTAGTTATTCTCGTTGAATCTTTCTTAAACGATAAACTTTGTACAGTATATTTCTTTAAGCCTTATACTTTGCAGAGGTACATGTACATGGTTTAACCATATTTAACTTACGTTGATGCCACGAATGCCATATGCACGGCGTAACTCCCGGTTTTCAAAACGGAGTGAGACAAAATGGCCACAAACTGTAGCTCGATAATGGGGACGATAGAGGCAATTGATACAATTAATCCTGCCAAAACCGTCAGGAAAAATGGAACCATGAAGCATCCTCCTTTGTCTGGAAAATGAAGAAGCATTCCCACGTGATTCATGCGGGTCTTCAATAGCTTGTATGGGCATTGATTCTTATTTATTACAAATGTGTAGGAAATAGCATGAACAATTTTATCGTATTTCCCATAATTTCCCCCGTGATTTTAAATAGAAAGCTCCTTTGGCTTTGTTGGAAGACAAAATCACAAATAAAATCTAAAATACAAACACAGTTTCACCTATAGCTCAATTTGTATCTTATTCTTGATTATTACCGTCTTTGGTTGTCCTGGCAACAAGTTTATCCAGCATCAAACCAGCCATCAAGGCCCAGAAAAGAGAACCCACTTGGAACCAGGCATACACGTCTGTATATGTACTTACTGAAATAGAATGACGATTCAGGGGAATAGATTTCTCGTTGTTCCCCTGAGTCGTAATAACTTAAAGATTAAAATGGGAATTGACATCATGGAGGAAGGGACACACACACACACACACACACACACACACACACAGCGAGAGAGAGAGAGAGAAGAAAGAGGGAAGAGAGAGAGAGAGAACATACATGTACATAAACCTCGTGTTAATAATATACACTTAAATGAATTACCTTTACTTTTGTCATCTTTTCCGTAGTAATTGATAATCGCGTAAAAACTCCCTTGATATGTAATAATAAGGGCGTCCTGGCATAAAAGCCATAGCATCAGCACCCAAAATGTGGGCATTCTGAATATAACTAGAGTACCATAGAGTAAACCGGAGTTTGTGTTCTTGGTGTCGTCTTTGCTTATAGAGTTTTCTACTTCGCACACCATATGGGAACTTCCGTCGACACACGTTTCATCATGATTGACATTGTCCTTATGTTGGCAACAGGTGATATCCTCAAGATAATGTTGACCATCAACTTCTTTGGCTCTCTCCTGAGGTGCCTTCCCGCCTGCTTTACCGTTACTTATCAAGGCTGGAATGGTATTTTTAATGGAATGAACGTTGCATGTTTCCTGGTTTATAGGACAGAATGGTTCCAGTGTAGGAGTTAAGTTTACATTATCAGGCACGTATGCTGCGTTTGACCAACCTTGTTCCATGGTTTGGTACTCATTACTTTTTTCGTTGGTAGCGGATTCGTACACGGCAGTTTCATCGACGTTTGTACCAGTTCCGTTGTTTGGTTTCGGGGGTATATTTGCACTGCATAGCCGTTTGCGTATCTTTAAGCAACAAGTATTATCCATATTATTCCCGTCGTCATCCTGTCTAGGTGGAAGGGTGATTGTGTTGACAGAAGACATAAGAAGTATGATACCGGTAAAGGTGAACATGCACGTCTTGTACGACACTCCTGCCTGGTACGCCATCTGAAATTTTATAAAGAATTTAAAATATTTGACAAAACAAAAATTTAAGTCAGTCAAATTAGTTGCTGTGTCATATATTACTACATATACTACTTATTAGCACTCGGCAAATGCCTTGAGATGCATAGCAGTCCATCTGCATCGTCATCCTTTGCTTTTTTTTATCAATCTTTTAACGGAAGAAGAGTCGCTTTTAACATGTCTTCCATGATTACTTGACTTTACTAAATATTGGTGTTATAATAACGCTGTTATTAACAGTGTACTGTTTTGTTACATCAGAACGGAATTTCTGTAAGTGATCTTCATTTTCTCAATATTTATTATAAAAATTTACACAAAGACGGGCCGCACTCACAACTCAAAGTGTTGTACGCTAGTTTTTGCTAGGGTATTACTTTTATTAGTGTAGGGACAAAACCGCTGGCGTCTGAGGCACCGGAAATCAAACAGGTGAGTGTTGCTTGTGCCTTGGGAAATAACACGGCCACCTGGACGTCAGTTACTGTCAACTGGAAGCCGCCAATACAGCCCCAGGGAAAAGGAGCCATTCTGTTCCTATAAAAATTGAAAAAGTTCAGTGTCTCTTGATTTTCCCAATCCCTTTTATGTTTCGGTTTTTACCCAGAATACTTGTTGTTTAAGGTTCTTTTCTAGGCCATTTTAACATCAAATAGGCAGAGTGTCAGAAGATTATCTTACCTGTCTTACAGGGTAATAATACAGGGTTACTACTTAATATGGAATATTATTTTTTGGCGAGTAAATTTTCTACAAAATATTCATTTTCTCTCTAACTATACTTTACATCCAAAACTGAGGTGTCACTCCATGTGTGGCCATGTGTGTTACCTAATTACCACGCAACTCTCGAAACAATTGATGCATGCAGTTGCATGTTCTGTGGTCAGAAATGTGAAGGGTGGTCTTTTCGGCAAATTTCTGCCCTTGTATAAAAATCGCATGGGTTTGGCCAATCTTTGGAGTGTATTTAGAGAAGCAACAAAGGAATCGCTCTGAAACTTGACAGATTTTTAATTAGAGAAGATATGGTTCGACAGCTTAGCAACACAGCTTACTATGGGATCCTTGCTCTCAGAGAAAATGGCCGGAAACGGACAGCCATTGCCAGGCAATGCAACATTTATCAGGAACCGTTAGTAAAGTCATCCAAAGAAATGCTACAACAGGGGCACCTACTCCATTACCTTGACCAGGGTGTCCGCGCATCACACCAAAAAGGCAGAATCGCCTTCTCCTTAGAGTGCGCCGCCGTGCTGGTCGTACAAAGACAACCAGTGTCCTCAGAAAAGATTGGCAGAATGTCACTCAAACGCCCGTTTCAAGGTCCCTCGTGAACAAGAGATTACTGCAAGCTGGTTATTTTGCACGAAGACCAGTAGGGAAACCACTCTTAACAGCAGGTCATATACAGTGATTTTTTCAATGGGCTGGGAACCACGTGCGTTTGCAGCCAAAACACTAGAATCATATCGTTTTCGGTGATGACTCCAGATATGGAGTTTTCAGGGTTGACGGTCGAATCCGTGTCCGCCAGCGTGTACGAGAGGCATAAAACGATGATTGTGTACTGCCTAGGGTGCAAGCAGGGGGTGGTAACGTCTCTGTTTGGGGAGCATTTCATGCCGGTGCCCAGAACCAGTTGGGTTTTCAAGGAGGCAACCTCAACCAGGGTTCCCACAGAGACATTCTACAGCAAACAATGCTTCAATTTGTAAGAGTCATCTTCGGGAACAACTTTGTGTACCAAGACGACTGCGCAACCCCACATCGAGCTCGAAGAATCACTGTTTTTCTTCGAAACCAAGGGGTTCAGCAACTGCCCTGGCCTGCGAACTCCCCAGATATGAACTCAATTGAAAATCTGTGGGCGGAAGTAACTCACATAATTAATAGCTATGGTCATCGGCCGGTAAATAGTGATGAACTGCGACAGGCAAATATCACTACGTGGAATGATATCCCCATCCAAACTCTAAAAAACTTGTCACAGGGTATGCCATGTAGGATGAGGGCGCTGCAAGAGACTGCTGGAGGTCATACCCGCTACTGATGACTTTTCATGATTTACAGTAATGAGTTCTTTGACTGTGTAACATAACACTGTCCAGAGGCCATCATTTTCTTTAATATCTTAGCTTAAAATTAACACTGACATCAAACTGTTGATATGGTTTTCTGGGGGTGTTCTTTTCTTTTGAATGACATCTTATGTCAGATTTGATATTATTGACCAAATATCTCATAATAGAAGACTGGATATTTTTATCACTCAATGACATACTTTTTTGATGAATCAAGCAAAAAAAAATTAATAAGCACTCAAAAATAACAATGACAAAATATATTCCATATTAAGTAGTAACCCTGTAAACATGGAATTTCGCCATACATATTTCCGTAAGTTAAAATTCTTATATTATTCGAATAGGTGCTGTGGGGGATCTCCTTACCTCTCTCTGCTAATGCCATCAAAAGAAACCCACCAGCACTCAGGCATCTTAAAGAAAACAGCAAGGATTAAACAAATGTCACAATGCGTATCCTTTAATGTGACCCATTAATATCCCAATAGACAACGGACCATCGGTCCACGTAGATCGATCTAACTCCGTGGGGACTGTCGCTGAATGCAATCAGTTTAACAGATAAACACGCCTCCTTTTTGTGTTGAGAAGTATACGGAAAAGGTGGTGATTATACGAGTACATGTACGTAAGAGACGTGATATTCAGTTAAGCTTTTTGCACTCAGCGAGACTTCCGTAAGTTATATATATTCTGTGTCGATTCCCAGTACGTACATCGTTCGAGTATTAAGTTCGTACATGTGATTTAGTACCCTCTACAAGATTTGACCGGCAAACACAGAACGTAGTGAAAACACCATAAAACACCACCAGAATTTCAGAAAATGTGAAAGTGTGTTTTTAATGTTTTAAAAGATGTCACAAAAAACATGCAATCTGTAAGAAAGCGTAATTAAAACACTTCCCAATAATGCTAGCTGTGATTATGCTTCAAAATTGTTTAAAGTCGTGAAAGTGTACTTTTAAAGAAGTTTGTATACATTAAGGTAACTCGTTTATAAACACCATTAATAATGCGTACACAGCATGAAACTTAAATAAATAGTTCATTTACACAATTAATGTGTGCATAGCATCACACCTCAGTTAAGCTACCGATTTTTTAGACTATGTAACAACTCCTATAAAACATGCAACGATGAGCCACAGGACTGGTGGGTCATCGTGAAGTTTAAGACCCCATTTCCAGAGATTAGATCGATCTACTTTAGATCGACCTAACTCCCTGGGGGTTTACGCTAAATAGCTGTCAGCCGGGCGGACACGAAAGTTAATTACACCCTTACAGCTTGTATTTGGCGGGACGGACATTCAAGCTGGATTATCTGACAGTAATCTAGTGAGACTCCCCGCGGGGATAGATCGGTCTAAAAGCTCTGGGAATACAGCCTAAGTTACAATTTAACATCATCCTCTGCTATTATATTTAGATACAGTGGCTATATCTGTGGTTGTTTCACAGAGGATGAAGTTTACTTAATTGATCTTTATCCTGTGGGGAGCAAACACAGATATAATCAATGACATCAAGCGATGTCAGCTGAAACCACGACAAAACAAGTCTTTGGTTTATCTAAATCACTAAAAAACTAGTAGAATTACCTGGACAGATATCTTTGTGACATTTGACAAAATTTGTTTCTATGTGAACAAGTACAAAGTTTTTAGATTTAAAACAATAATATGAAGAGGTTTAAGCCATACCGTTAAGATTAAAACATTTTAACACCGTCGTAACAGGTCAATTGTAAATGTAACTGTGAAAATGAGAACCTTGGGGTTTTCATCCTGTATGTTAAGACACCAAAACCCGCGATGCAACAACACCAAAATTCATAGGAAGGGGGTTTACACAGACATAAGATTTTTTTATGTGAAGGAGGGACAGTGCGCCTACTTCAATGAAATGTTTCGGTATTTAAACAAACTATAAAGCTAGCAGATGTTAAATGCATTTATAATATCAATAAATTGTAAAATGAACGCCGTTCTGACTAAGCTATTTTAGAACACCACTATAATATGTTTATGATATTTAAAATGTTATGTTAAAACATTTAGTAATGTGTTTACGCATGGCACCCTTCGAGCTGGTACAAAATCGGTCGTAGGGTATTTGACCAAACATCGGAACACAATCTTGTTCAAACTGGGCAAGCAGCTAGATGGGACCCTATAGTGCGAGTACGTTTTAGTTTGTGTGTGGTAAGAGAGAGAGAAAGAGAGAGAGAGGGAGATGGGGATAGAGCACAAAGTAGACGAAGCTGTCATTGTCGATGTACCATAACGGCCACCATAAATACATTGCTATACATAATGACATTATATATATTACTTACATAGAAAGGATCCTCACGCAAACTAGCCCGCAGTGGTCATAGACATAACCAAGCACGGGAGTGGACACCAAGCCGACCATTGCAACCGTGTAAACTAGGTTCAGCATCTCTTCTTGCTCCGCGCACTTTTGAACACGGTCCTTGCCTGGTGTTTCTAAGGTGCAGTTTCCAAGACCTTTGCAATCGGAGCCATTGGCAGTTGAATCAAAAGAACAGCGATCATCGTAAAATCGTTCCTCGATGAATATGTAGACGAAAGCAGGCCACCCAAATAACGTGAAGGTGTAGATGACAGCCTCTAAGATCCCCAAGAGGGCACGGAAGAGTTTCCAACATGTTGCTCGTGTCATGTCGCCCAGTTCAAAGAGTAATGAGTGATTCTCATAACTTCTGGATGCACATGGGCTACGTTATTTATAGACACTAGCTACGTAAATAAAAACCATTAGCACTACACCCAACCTCTTTGCTACAGTTACTTATCTGTGCAAGGGAGGGCCTTATTCAAAAGGGTCGAATTCCCTGAGTGCGTTGATAACTCTGTCATTTCGTTTGTTTTACATTCAGTACATAAAAAAAATATGAGAACCGAGTAATTAAATGTCACAACTTACTTCGTCCAAAAAGTGCCCCTGGAATAGCTCAGGCGCTGAGTTTTTGGGCTTGGTGAGCTTGTTTATGCCCCCGTTTTAAATGTGCATCGGATGGCTTACCAAATGTAGTACGATTTGCAGCATCACGCTGTGTTATGGGCACATTTTGGACTAAGAAAGCCAAGGTATGTAGTTACTCTGTTCACATATTTCCTGTGTAAAGTAAGTGTGTAAAAGAGATAAAATGTCAGAATTATCAAAGTATTCAACGTGTCTTCCTCTTGGGTGTTCAACCCGCTTGTTATTGGCCATGCTCCGTATATATCACTCAGTTGAATTCATGTGTCTGTATGTGTTAATGGTGGATCACGATTGTGTTCTGTTCGTAAGTAAACTATGGTGCACACTGACTCAAAACTTGCCTAATTTCAGTGCAATGTGACAAGCCTGGTAACTGAAAAACTGCACGACATGCTGTTTTTGCAGCACACTTACACACACACACGCACACACACAGCGCAACCGTGCATGGATAACACATTTATTTCAGGCTAATGCTGATGTATACTGCCGGGTGTTTATTTCAGTTAATTATATTAAAACGAATGGGTTCTTTTTCGCGAAATAAGTTGTGGATTGCAAATGTAACTCATTTCACATTTCACATACACATGGTGATATGACTGGTACACGCGGATCACTGTTAAACACTCTCCCTCTCTCCCTCCCTCTCTCATTCGGCAAAACATATATACTTATATACGTTTTTTGAAATATTTTGGTACTCGACATACTAGATACAGTACATAAGATTTTTTTTTTTTTGTGTGTGTGTGTGTGAGTGTGTGTGTGTGTGTGTGTGTGTGTGAAACGGAGACCAGGTTTCAAAGCGTTTTCAAATTGATGCAATTTATACGCAATTTATGTACACATATGCATCATTTTATTTTCCAAAAAAAAAACGCAGTACATATAACCAGTTCAAAAAGAAATATAAAATGAACCATAGACAAAAGTATAAATGAAATACATACCATTGTATAAATACATGTACTACTGAACACTTCCTTATAACATGATTTCACTCACATATCAAATTTACAGCAAAACACAATTAAGTACAATTGTAGATAATACAGTGTAGTATGGTACAATACAGTAAAGTAATAAGGTCCAGCTGGTCACGTCCCATAAAAAGAAATGTCTACAAAATAAATAATGAAAGACAAATACATCCATTGTTTTTATGCTACATGTACCAAAGATATGCGACACATACAGCAAACATCAGTGGAGGGAGAGAATAATGCAAATGAGGCAGTGCTGCGCCAGATTTTTTGGCAGTACTGGGCGTCACTGTATAAGCCTCTTTTGTCTCCCAGTTAAGGGCATCTTCAAACTCTTTGTCGCTCATTTCAAAATCTTCACACTTCGGAATTTTGCTGGGCACTGGGGGCATTTCTGATGGTTCACCTTCCTGTAGCACCATGGCCATGCCTTCCAAATGATGAAACTCTAAATGGCAATGGACAAGCCACCAACCTAGCAACGGGAAACAATTATATTATAAAACATAATATTACACGTACGTCATTAACCTGTATATTTAAATAAATAATTGGGATGAAATTTAATAAAAACTGATGTGATATTTTTATCGCTTGCTTATTGCTTCAAAAAGACAACTGCTACATCGAGTTCGTGTTTTCAAGTAAACTGCGCTAATAGGTCGTCGGTGATAATCTATAAGCGATCATGATGTGAACAGAGCACTCAGTTGTCTGTCGAATCATTTAATAGCATTTGCTTGCTGATCATTGACCACGGTGTGCTTTTAACCACGTGAGGTCAACTATTTTAACGAGCTGACGGTCAGACCTCCTGGTCCACGAACTCCGCCATACACGAGCTAGATATGCTAGTAAAAATTCCTTAATCCTAATTATTTTCAGTCGTCTTTAAATTCCGTAATCGCACGTGCACCAGAGCAGCTATAGGATTTGGGGTTTGTCACCTCTTGGGTTGATTCAACCCTCCGTTGGGATTATTTATCTCCGTCTTCGGTTAACGACGTCGGTCATACCTGTATATCCCAAGCACAGAATATATCCCAGCTTTGGTTAAACCCTAGCCACAAAGTCACCTCTGTCAAAGTCAAAAATAGTAAAGTTTACCTGGGTTATCAGCTTTGAAGCGAATCACCACGTAACCGCCAAATGGGACGATCACGGTGTCCTTCAACGGGGGGTCGACAGCATTCATTTCGGGAATCCACGGTTCAGACGTAGCATTCGCAGTGTCATTTGTGTCAGAACTAAAACTACCGTTCCACGCTCGATAGTCATCCCAGGTGGAGTCATTCCACCGAGCGCTGCTGCAGGAAGTGTTATCACACACTATATCGTCGGTATCGGACAGATACCAGAAGTTGGCGTCGTATTTTGGGTAGCCTATCTTGAGTACGTGGAAGTGGTGGCCGTGTACGTGTACTGGGTGCGCCATTCCCGACTGACCTTGAACATCAAAATATAATATTCGCTAAAATTTGGGGGAGTCCCAAGAGCGAGAACTGCTTTATCAGAACTTAATTACGACAAAAATTCATGAACACATGGTGAAAACTAAATAATCAAAGCGTATATTTAATTGTTGTATTGTTTGGGTCTTTTCCCGTTGTAAAACTGCGAAATACTAGGGGTCGGCGTAGATGACTGAAGGTCAAGATTTCCGAGGCTGATAATTAAATGATAGTTAAATCTACATGGCCACATTACTAGTCAAATTATAAACTGTGTGAACATATTTTTTATTTCCAACAAAATCAGAGTACGAGTGCACATTAACCATCAAGTTAATTTTACTAATCTGTTAATGCATTTTTCCATTAAATGAATAAACAAAATATCCTACCCATCCCCATATTAATCAGGACAATCTGAATGACGTTGTTTAACTTCAATTTCTCCTTGTAAGAACAGAAGCAATCTCCGGTGCAAGGCTCGTCGCATTCATAAATTGAGTCGCGTTCCGGGTACAACTAAAAAAAATCAAAATATATTTTGAACAATTAACTGTTGAGTAAAAATAAATATAAACCCTTTAAATAAAAATACCTGAAGGACCACGATTGATGGTAGCTTTGGAATTTTTTTGCATCTGTGAGCGTTACCGATTGCGACGTGACTATACACTCCCGTACGTACATGCGTGTATTTTTTCTTATAGTAATCAAATTATTTTTTTGAAATTATTTCTAACAAAAATATTTTAGAACTCGAACCTGTGAGTAAGTGTCTTATCAGTGAAGCGTAGGAAATACTGTTGAGGGCACAGCCTCTGTGATAATGCTTCGCAATAAGTTGATATCGGTGCAGATCTATCATGTATTCTAACTATACGTTTTTATGGAAATTCAATATGAATTCTTCTTTAGTCAATGTCATATACTCACCTGTGAAATTCTTTTTATCATCAATTCTATTAATCAATCTTTTTCTATGTAACATGTGTATGTATGATGTATGATTGTGGTTGTAGAGAAGTGTGTTCGTGACTTATCGTTTGTGTCCGTGTGTCTTCGTTTCTATATAAAACACGCCCCTCTTTGTTTCGCGGCACATTCGTTTCTTGTTTCTGTGATGTTCACACAGGTATGATAGACTTGATTGGTTTGGTTTTCATTTTCTTTGTGTTAAGATTTTGTATTTCTTCAAGTTTAGTTTGATAATTTCAGTGCTTATCATTTATTTTCATCCTTATTTAGTTTAGAAATTTAGTAAGTATATTTAGTTCATTAATGTTATTCATTAAAATTTTTCTAAGTTTGTTCAGTTCTGCATTAAGTTCACTTTATTTATTTGTAAATTATTAAAAGACATTCGTTTCTTGTTTCTGCCATGTTCACACACAGAGTACACTCGGGTTCGTAAATAAAGTATAGTGAGAGCTGTTACATTTTTGGCGCCCGAACAGGGACCCGAGTAAACTCCATTGTGTGGCTAGATTGGGATAGTGGAAGACTGCCCACATCACAGATGATGCCAACACATCATTGTCAATGAAAGAATGACAACCTGGCTCTCTGTATGGACGTGAACGATGTCAACAAAGCTCTGACGAGGCATTCGAGTCGGCATACGACAGAAGTGTAAGCAGAGTGTGTAATTGTTACGGCAAGTGGAGTGTGATGCATATAACCCGAAATCCAGTTCCGATGTCGACGAGACTGTAAAGGGACAACGCCCACCACGTCCACGTATTACGCAACGTGAATTGACCCCGCTGGCGAACTGCTAGTAACTGGTGCTTGGAAGGCGTGACCGGGTTCCGCAAGCTGTCTCATGTAGTGTAACCCCGCGACTACTGAAGCTTGCATGTAAGGACGCTGTTTTAGCTGTCGGGACTGTGTAATTTGAATCCCGCGGGAATGAACTGTGAGCAATAGACTGTGTAAAACAATCTATTGTAGATCTACTGTAAATATTCTTGTAAATATTTATATTACCCGTATATTTCTATAACCAATATTTCGCTAGAGTTAGCAGTTAGATGTAAATAGAGACTGATTTAAGTCTAATTTGAGAGAGGTTTTCTTATTCAGACTAAATATTTTAGGATACGCAGCTTAACATTACAGTAATTGTTAGTTTTCTGTAGTGTTCAGGTATAATATTCTGCAATTCACCCATAATTACACCGGGATTATTTTATTTCTTGGTTAAGTAGTAAACGTAGTGGGTCGACTGCGTAGACAGATTTGGTTGAATTTTGATATCAGTCTTTGGTTGAAGGCCGAAGCTATGTAAAGTAAATCCCTGCTGTTGTTTATTAGAGTTCATTAGTTGCTCGTTATATATTTGCTAGTATTTTCTTTCTATTTACATTGTCATATATTCATTCATACTGCTGTGGCATTGTTATAGTGATATTAGTACAGAGACATTTGAGTTTTGTTATTATCAATTTTTTCACCAGCAGTAGTATTATAATTGGTAGTGAACTTTGTCAATAACATTGAATCTGTGTATGTGTGTCAACACACATGTCCAGTTACTAAGGCGTTGTGATATCAGTTTAACATTGCTGTTAGAATGCTGTGGGATTAATTAACTGCTTTTTGTTGTTGCTTTCACTTATAATTAGTATTTTAATTAAGTTGTGTGACATTTTGTTGTTGTAGTCACATATCATTAAACTTGGTGAAGGTATTGTCTTTGTGGTCACGGAAAAAAACAGTGACATTAAACAGTGACATTAAGCAGTGATATTATATTAAAGCAGTAGTTAGGAGATAGAATAATTAAATTGTGTGTTTATTGAATATAATTGCATACATTATTTTAAGATTTGGTATTGTTTATATTTTCAGGAGTAACTGCAAACACTTGTTTGTTTTCATTATTTTTTTTATCCAACCTATCAAGTCTGTCTAACTTAAATTCTAGTTTGGGTTTTTTTTAAAGGGTCTGGGATTTTTGGGTCTAAATACAAATCTTTGGGAATCCTTTTTGTTCAGATAACATGTCAGTCTTGTCTATGTGTTTTGTTTGTGTGTATGCTTAGTGTGTGTGATAGTGAATAGTTGGGTGCAAACAGTTGTTTAATTTTTTATTATTTTGTGTTAGACACTTACTGTCAAGATGGCGTCATCTATTATTCGCGCTAGGAAGGTAGCAATATCGAACGTACCCGAATGTGTTACAGATGACGAATTAAAAATGTTCATGTCAGATCACATGGTTTCTGATATGTCCGCAGTACAGAGAATACTTCGACCTGAAATATAAGGAGTCGTTTATGTAATTTTTGCAATAAATTGTCCTTCTCAAAATCATTTAAACGAAAATCAGCCTGTCGAGCAGGGCAACAGGCAGGCTCTGTCTCGAAATGCCCAAAATCAGTAGTGAAACATATTGTAGGTAATGCTAATGAGTTACCAGTTGTTTTTCAGGGTAAAGAAGTGAGGGCGTTGCTAGATACTGGTTCGGTTGTGAGTACAGTATCTTCTTCTTGTGCAAAGTCCTTTGATTTAGAAATTCAACCACTCGATAACATCATAAATTAGAATCAGCTTGTGGCAATGCAATTTCATATCTTGGATATGTAGAAGCATCTGTGAAACTGTCCGAGTTGGAACATGACTGTCTTTTTCTTGTAGTTCCAGACACGGAGTACCATGCCAAAACTCCACTTCTTCTTGGAGCAAACATCCTGTCTCTTTATATTGGTGTCAGTAGAATGGGAAATGGCGAATTACCAATGCCTTTGAAGTTGGTCCTAAAAACTCTAAAAAACCAGAGTTATTTACAGAATGCCACTGAAATATTGGGTAACATCTGCGCTACCAAGACAATTGTAGTGCCTAAAGGTGAGAAGGTATTGATTAACGGCTTGTCGAGAGTAGTATCATGTCAACGGCTTGTAGCCATGACTGAGGAAATTTCAGAATCTGCTCTACCAGGTGGGTTGATACTTTCTCCTAGTGTGCATGTGGTGCAGCCTGGTTTATCAACTCAAAAGATTGCAGTGGAAATTACTAATTTTTCCAACCATAGCATTACTATTCCCAATGGATCAAAACTCTGTAACCTCAGGCTTCTATAGTACCTGCTTCAAAATCTTCATCAAATTCTGTTGAAGGTGATACTTCTGATTCTATATCCTTTGCTGAACAGTTCACTGAGAACTTAAGGGAAAATCTTGATGAAAATCAAGTGTCTGAGGTGAATCAGTTGTTACTTGAACACAAAAAGGCGTTTTCTCTACATGACTTTGATTTTGGTTAAACACAAAATCAATCTTGTAGACGATGTCCCATTTCAGTCAAAACATTGTCACATTCCTCCTTCAATGTTTGCTGAGGTTAGAGATCACATAGCACAGATGCTGGATCTTGGTGTCATAAGAAAATCTTCAAGCCCATATTCCTCTGGTGTTGTTCTAGTGAGAAAAAAAAAGATGGCTCACTACGCTTCTGCATTGATCTTCGGAAGCTAAATGCTAAAACAATCAAAGATTCTTACGCCTTGCCGAGAATTGACGAAACACTAAATCTTCTCCATGGTGCTTCGTGGTTCAGCGTGTTGGATCTGAAGTCTGCATATTGGCAAGTAGAGATTGAGGAGTCTGACATACCAAAAACAGCATTTAAAGTTGGTCCTTTAGGTTTTTATGAGTGTGTACGCATGCTGTATGGGTGTTGTAATGCGCCTATGACATTTCAAAGGCTGCTTGAGAGTTGCATGGGGATTTAAATCTAGTAAATTGTTTAATTTACTTGGATGATATTATAGTTTTCAGCAAAACGTATGAGGAACATGTAACCATGCATGGTTGTCATGACGAAATAGGTCATCTTGGAAGAGACAGAGCTGTAAATCTCCTTCAACAGCGTTTTTATTGGCATGATAGACTTGATTGGTTTGGTTTTCATTTTCATCGGCAGACATCCTAGACTGCCAGTTGATTTGCTTCTAGATTCTTTTCCAGAAAATGTCCAAAATTCCTCCCATTGTCAGTATGTCGATGATTTGAAACAGAGATTGAGCTATTCATATCGATTAGCAGCTGAGCATATTGAAAAAGCACAGAGAAAGCAGAAGAAACATTTCGATAATAAATCGAGAGGAAGTGTAGTGACGACTGGAGATCGTGTTCTTTTGCGTAATGTTGCTTTTACTGGGAAGCACAAACTCGCTGACCGTTGGCAGAATGAGGTGTATATTGTCTCATCACAACCGAATAAAGACATTCCGGTTTTTACAATAAAGAGAGAAGACGGTGTTGGGAAAACCAAAACGGTTCATCGTAATATGCTCTTGCCAATTTACGTACTGCCATTAGAGGAAGGAGAGTTACGTGAGGAACAGAAAAAAAAATCGACTCATCAGATCGTCCAAAGAGAAGTAGAAGAAAACCAGTTTGGTATAATGATAGCAATTGGGTGTTTTAAATAGCATATAGAATATTGATTTTATTTTTTGTAAATATTGTACAGAAAAAACTAATAAAATGGAAAAAATTGTTGTTCCCTTGTCGTTTTGTAAATGTAGTTTTGTAAATTGTTTCTGTCATGTTCACACACAGGTATGATAGACTTGATTGGTTTGGTTTTCATTTTCTTTGTGTTTAGATTTTGTATTTCTCTAAGTTTAATTTGATTATTTCAGTGCTTATCATTTATTTTCATCCTTATTTAGTTTAGAAATTTAGTAAGTATATTAAGTTTATCAATGTTATTCATTTAAATTTTTCTAAGTTTGTTCAGTTCTGCATTAAGTTCATTTTATTTATTTGTAAATTATTAAAAGACATTCGTTTCTTGTTTCTGCCATGTTCACACACAGAGTACACTCGGGTTCGTAAATAAAGTATAGTGAGAGCTGTTACATCTATTGTATTCTACTCTACTCTATTCTATTCTATTCTTTACAGGCTCCCAAAAAATCGAGGTAATCGTATAACAACCGTACCTGTGGGGGTACCCTGGGAAAGCGAAACAAGTGACCGTTAATAGATGATCGGAGTGCCTTGGAACCTGAAGTCATAATGTTGAGGGAATTAACCTGAATGTTAGCAATGAATATATACAATTAAATTTTCCGTGCAGGACGGCCTACCAGTATCTTTTTAATTAGTACTGACATTGCCTCATAGGAATATATAGCGAGACAAAATTTTAATTGTGTACAGTTATATTCAATTCCATTGATGTAACAGTTACGATACTTTCTCATTAAGTGGAGATGAGATTATCTAAGATATAGAGATAGTAATTATAAATCCCCTGCTATAATAAATCCCATGTCACACTAGGACCGCTTAGAGTACGGATTTTTGCCCATTTAATGGTGACAGTCAAACAATATTCGCTCTCCATGCGATCAAATGTTAATTGTTTATTCATGAATATTTTATATAAGCAACTAACCTGAGAAATGAAAGTTAAGGAATATCTGCTGAAAGTTGTCGGCGGAGGTGGGCATAGGCACCGGGTGTCGGTCTATAAGGCTGCCAAGAGCGCGGGTCCTACTTATTGGTATACAGGTGTAATAATTGCCTCCATTGGGCCTGTATTCCCTATAAAAACATATAACATTTGTTTAAGCCCTTTCTACACTGGACGGCGTCCTTTCCGAGTCCCGTTGTATAGCCTCGTTATGAGAGCAAAAAAGAAATGTAATAGTTTACGTACCGACAACTTGTAGATTGTTGAGTATTCTTTCTGCAACCAAAGCGATGTTTGTACCTCCTTTCTACGACCACAGCGATGCCACTTTCATTGACGCAGAAAGGACGCCATACAGAGTAAAGGGGGTTTTACAAACAATTCTGGGAAATGCTCGACGATGGCTACCTCCCCCCTTCTCCAAAAGTGCTTAGTATTGAAATACAGACTTGACATTAAATATGGAATATTTCAGTTTCGAAGGTATGCCCAGGTAAAAATGCATTCTATTTTCAAAAAAATCTGACCTCATGTAAGATATGTGAATGGAGAAGTGTGAAGTCAGGTGTGTTGCTACCAATTAACTGATTACCAGGTCTGTTGTGCTGCTGCATTATGTAATACGCAGTAATTTAACTGGGTAGTGCTTCTTTTGGCAGGTCAAAGCTTGGCTTTGGCAAAGCATGGCTCTGTCATAAAAGTATCCATATCAGGCCTACCCAACTACCAGACTCGGCACATAAGGATCCTAAATTAACCGGTATATCGGACCACACTACCCGTTTTCAAGGTGTGTGACAGATCGAATTTCGGAGTATCATACCCCAGAACAAATTTTGTAGGACGACCGCGGGCTCATCCTGTCGGTGTTCTGACTGATACTCCGAAATGCGATCTGACACACACCTGGAATGTTATTCCAGATTGAACTCTAAAAACCTGTCTCAAGGAACGCCTTGCCGCTTGGGAGCTCTGGTAGCAACCAGAAGAGGTCAGAGGAAACAGCGACCGTTACTGTGACTTGATATTGAGATGAGGGTCCTTTTTGGAGGGTGTAACTCTAGACGATAGTTTGGAAAATATGGAGATCCAAAAATCTCTTTTAATGGTTGTCGTATGACAAAGAATAGGCAGGTTTTGTTTGCTTCTCTGGCGAATTCAATTAATGAATTGATGTCACAATGACATCAAAGAGATAATTAAAAGTTATCAAAGCACGATTTTAATCCTTGTTTTCATTTATCACTCAGTAAAATAGGAAAAAAAGTGATGAAAAAATGATTGGGAAAAAACATTCCATATTAAATGTCAAGTCTGTACATAATATTGCACCATTTGATTGATTTAAGATCTCCACAGGCTAAGGCGTTCGTTGATAAATAGGCAGATGATATCATAGTTCACTACTGTCCATATATACATGTCTGTGTGTGTTTGTGTGTGTGTGTGTGTGTAGTAAAATCAAGTTTATATTTTCCTTACCGGAAAGGACAATTCAAGATCTCACATGGATCAGAAACTGGGCATCGCCTGGGTGTTGTAAACGGTTTACGTCTGGATGGGCTTCCTTCATACTTAAAAACCGCCCAGCCGGTTTTTGGATTAATTATAGTTCGTAACTGCAAAAAAATGTACACAAAAATTAAGATAAAAGTTCGACATTTTCTTGGCAGCCTTGTATATGATGCAGTTGCAGTTGTCATTAGAGTCACTAATTTCCCTCATCAAAAGTATATATTCTGTTAATTCCGCCAAAATTTATGACATATTTTTGGGATATCTTGTCCATAGAAATAAATAAATAAGCCATTACAGTTCGATTTGGCTGGTCAAATTCCTCCAAGGATTCCACTCGTATCCAGAAATATCCGTCATTTACGGGCTGTATTGGATACTGCCTGTATTGATCAGTGGCGACCTCTATGTCATATCTCTCACCGGTGTGAATGATGAGGTAGTCTAATACTTCCATTCCCTGGATGGCGTTGCCGTCCATTGATTCCACCGTCATGGTGTGCTGCAAGAAGATAACAAAAGAAATGATGCTATTTTATAAAAAATAGAATTATCTTTTTAGAAGTTGACCTCGACGTAAAACCGGAAGTACGTATTTTTTTCTTTTTCTTCCGTTTTATACTGTTTTGCTTTCCTTTTCTCAGGCATGCTTTCCGGTAAAACCCAGTGAAGAATGAGCTACATGGCGTCGTTTGCAATATATATATATATATATATATATATATATATATATATATATATATATATATATATATATATATATATATATATATATATGTATTTATTCCGGGATTCAAGAGAAAGCTACCGGTACGTCAAAAGAATGAACGTTTTCTACTTTTACAATGAAAAAATCAAGTTCTTGAAATTTCAGCAATTTACCCTTAACAACAAATCAAAAAACGTATTTCCTTTCCGTTGCAAAACTATTATCTATAAAGCAATTTTTAAATTTGAATAGCCCTTTCTTTTCTGACTCAAGTTATATTTACTTTATATTTTATTTACAAAAAAGACCAGAAACTATCTTCAAATTCCGAAATTCATTTATACAGTGAATCCACGAATCAGCTACCAATCTCGCTATACCAAAACAAAAGAGGATGGCCGTGGTGACAGATTATAATTAATTTAAACAGTTTCAGTGAATAAGTCAGCAAACCTTGTCGTCCAGTAGGTAAGTACATGTTAAAGTGAATCTTAACTACTGGAGTGTTGATGTATGCAGGGAAATGTATCCCTGATGTATTCTACACAACATCCAAGCGTGTAAGAAGTGTTACAGTTTTGATTTGATGACATGGCAGAAGAATCACTGAACCAACCAATTAATTGACCAATTAATCAATCAAACAACCAATCAATCAAGCCTTATAGAACCAATCAGCATGTCAATCAATCAATCAATCAATCAACCCAGGCCCGTAGCCAGGGGGGTTCGGGGGGTTCGAAAGAACCGCCCCTTTTGCTGGGAAAAGGTCCACTCTGGATAAAATTTGATCTATATACATAAAGTTTTTATAGGAAAAGGTTCACTTTTTGAGAAAAAGAACCCCCCTTTTTTAAATTGCTGGCTACGGCCCTGCAACCAACCAAATCAACCGATCTACCAAGAATACGTGGGGACGGGATTACTGCTTTAAAATCAGCATATATCCATGGTGCGCACAGGTCTTTTGAGACACTACAGTGGCGGATTTAGAGGGGGGGGGGGGGCCGGCCCCCCCCCTCGATTTTTGAAAAAGAAATCACACCAATGGTCCCCCTTGATATTAGAATTTTGACTAGCTGAATCATTCTTCTTAACAGTACCAAAAGGCAGTCTTCTGCTTCGCATCCGCACCCACCCACCCCTTTATATAATCTTGGATCCGCCCCTGCACTAACATATTGCAGCTTAAATAACATGTAGTCTCTAAAGCAAATTACTAGCATAATTGTATAGAGACCGGTAACAATTGTCAAGACTTACGCTGTCAATGGATACTTTGAGGGCATACTGGGTGGCTGCGTTGAGGATCCGAATGCGGATTTTCTTATGCCTGGGTACTATGAACTCCTCGAGTCTCTCAGTACAATTATATCTGGACGTCCCATGGGCTGCGTCACATACGGTGCCTGCAATAATACAGGTATACCTAGGTAAAAAGTAAAAATGCGTTCTTTTTTTTTAACTCAGATCTCATATAAGATATCTGACTTGAGAAATGTGTAGTCAGGTGTGTTGCTACCAATTAACTGATTACCATGTCTGTTGCACCGCTTTATTTTGTAACACCCCCCCACCCCCACCCCCACCCCCCACCCCCCCCTAAAAAAAAAACGCTACTGTGCCATTACTACATGTACAGCCTCTGATATCAGGGGACTCGAGAATAGCATACAAAGTTAAATTATAAGTTAAAAAATAATTTTGCAAGAGACTTCTAGCAAATTCTGTGATCAGAGAGTACTACTACTACTACTACTACTACTACTACTACTACTACTACTACTACTATTAGTAGTAGTAGTATAGTAGTAGTAGTAGTAGTAGCAGCAGTAGTAGTAGTAGTAGTAGTAGTAGTAGTATCGGATTTAGGGGGGGGGTGTAAGGGGGTCCTAATCCCCATCGATTTCTGAAAAAAGAATCACACCAATGGTCCCCTCTTGAAATTATTGACTAGATGAACCATAGTTCTTAACCGTACCAAATGGCACCGTTCGCCCTCTAAAATACCAAAATTACAGCGGGTCCTGAAACCCATGCCAAGGGGTTCGGCTTTGCAAATAATCCTGGATCCTCACCGATAATACAACAACGAATAATACTTGTACTACAGTACTATTATTACGAGGTCAAAGTCAGTGACCTTACCTTTTCCATTGACCAGAATGGACTGAACTGGCCACACCCCTATTTCCATCCCATCGTGTTGCTTGGTTTGATAAAAACACGTCCCTTCCGTAAAATTGTCTTGGATGGAGGGTGAGGTTTGCATAAAGGGCGCAAAGCGCCCCAGTTCCCAAATAACATTGGAAGCTATCGTGGAGGTGCCCTGTGGAAACCAGTCGGTCAGTATCATGGTGACGTCGGTGTCGTTCCTCGCCTGGAAAATTAAACCAAGCAAACTTAAGTCAGTTCCCTGGCTTAGTTTACTAACACTGTCTTGATATAGGGTAAGATGTGACCATGTAACCTTGGAAATGAAATTCTTAGCCCGGAAACTTTCTTTTTTTGTGAAACTGGGGTCAGGATTTACCATTTAAGCGCGTGTACTCGCGCCACAATAAAGCATAATCAACAGAGTGATAAAGGTCACGTGGAAATCCTCACGATTTTAGTCACGGGTAATGCGTTTAAGTAGCCTAAAACATGCCATCAGAATGTTACGGGCTAGTGGCCAGCTTGGCTGGTGTCCACTCTAGAGTAAATTAATGTGACAAGAATAGAGAAGACAAAAAACGTCTGCGCCGTTTACGTTCGGTCCGATTTCCTGTACTGACTAAAAGATTTGGGCTGGTGATATTTCTTCAAACAGTAAGAAATCCGGGGGATTCACTCCAAAGTGGAAGAACACATCGGCTTATTGGCTATATTAGTAACACAGGCCTACCCAACTAACAGACTCAGCACCTACGGATCCAGAATAAACCGGTATATCAGACCACACTACCCGTTTTCAAGGTGTGTGTCAGATCGCATTACAGAGTATCATATCCCATCACAAATTTTGTAAGCCTACCTGTCATCCGGGTATCGCGCCTCGTTTTCGTCAAGTAGGAGTCGTATGAATACAACAACATTGCATGGCGACAGACGACTCCCTCAATCTCGTCAGGGGGTGGAAACGCGCTACTTATATGATTAAGACGAGCCTAGCCGTCAGTACCGGATATTGTTTTGTGATCTTGAGGAGCAATTTGGTTTGGTCGTTGCGGCACGCATGAACAGTAGTTGAACTACCACACCTGGGTCCTTTGTATTTGACAACTGTTCACTCGTCATCGAGGCGCTTGTTCAAGACTACAGGCTGATATCTACTAGAACTACCAGCGGCTTCATTAGTAACGTTCCCACAATACTTAGTTTTCTGTCTGTGCGTACATACCCTGAAAAAAAAAGCCAGCCTCGCTGACGAGAACAATGGACGTTTCCCACCCTTCTCTAGGATTACCCCTGATCGCGTCCATCCCGCTAGTCATGAAAATATTCCACCCCCGACAGAATATGCTTCCTCTATCAAATTTAGGTCTATTTTTCTAAATTAATATATAAGTTTGCAAGTTCTTATTTATAAAACATCATTGGCTATGTTCGAACCTAAATTTTATATTAAAAATAGCGGTATTGTCAGATTTTTAGCATGAACAGGGAAAATTGCAACAGCGCATGAATATAGACGAGATGCGCTACTTTCCAACCCCGCTTAGGATCATTGCTATCACATCGTGCACCAGGCAAAATCGGTGTGGTGGCTGATACTCTGTAATGCAATCTGACACACACCGTGAAAACGGGTAGTGTGTTCTGATATACCGGTTTATTCTGGATCCGTAGGTGCCGAGTCTGGTAGTTGGGAAGGCCTGTAACACAACTGAAATAAAGTAACTTAATTGGGGGAGCATAGGAGGTTGTCTTGTTTAATGCGATAAAAAAAATTATTGAAGCAAGATGTTATTTAGCCTGTGTCAGCGGGTTAAAAAAAGATTGGTGAATGAATCGTTAACTAAACAACAAACCCAAGACCTTCAATAATTCAATAATACACGACAGAATCGTGGTAAACAATCCAAATATAAACAAAGTGAATACACATCAATAGTTTTATCGGTTAATAGGGATTAAAACCAAACAACTTTTTAATACAGCCACGCAATTAGTCACGGAGCCTTAACGCACGCCATCATATGATGAATTGATCGATTATTATTCGATTATTATTATTATTATTATTATTATTATTATTACACATCACCTCTGCGGGGTCTATGACGACCAGTGCCCCATGCAGACCGTCAGACCGTAAACTCCCCAGGTGGGCGTGGTACCAGTGGGTCCCGGGGGGATAGGCTATGAACCTGAGGACACATATTATATATATTCAAAGTGTTTTGTTACCAACAAATAATCATAAATATAATCTTTATTTCAATCATTGTCAAATTATAATGTTATTTAGTATGTGGTATTATGTGTTATCTCAATAGACGTTTTCTCTCTCTCTCTCTCTCTCTCTCTCTCTCTCTCTCTCTCT
>NW_019773626.1:0-23097 GCF_001039355.2 Lingula anatina | reverse complement strand
ACACACACACACAACACACACAAACACACAACACACACACATAACACACACATATAACACACACACATAACACACACACACATAACACACACATACACACACATAACACACACATACACACACATAACACACACACACATAACACACACACACATAACACACACATACACACACATAACACACACACACATAACACACACACACAACACACACACACACACACACTCAGAGCACATTCAGAACAGCGGACTATCAGATCCGTGGAACAAATATGGTGACTCTCCAAAAGGCAATACTGTAGGATTATTATGATGGCATACAAATAAAATTCCAGGCGGAATATTTGGAACTAATATATACGCCAAACAAAATAATATATCGACAAATGTGATTGGTTAGTGACGGATAACCTTACCTATACACGAATGTCTCCCCGGGGTTGATTGGACAGTGTGATATGCGAGCCACCCCGTCCATGTATGGAGTATCTCTCTGCACGATGCCATGCCAATGGATGGACACACCCTCTTCTTCTAGATTGTTAGTGACACTGATTATCAACTGAAATGAAAACGTAATTGCAAATGTCATTATGTGTTAAATGTCAACGTAAAGGCATATCCCTATAAATAAAAAAGAGAAAATTGACACAAAATAATTTGAGGAAATACCATCACTGTATTTAGCTTTCTTTCGATGTTCTCCGATTGAAGAAAAACAATAATGGTGATAGAACGTTTTCATTCTCACATGACATGTTAATTGTTATGTACCTGTGTCCCGTAGTAAGCCACTATTGTCTCCCCGGGAAACTGCCCGTTAATGGTGATGACTCTACGGTAACCTCCGTCCGTCATGATGACATCGTCAAGGTCTGGAGGGAGAAAGTAAACAAGATCAGCTGCTCTGTATTTTAGTTCTTGTTAATTAATTTATTATTGCTTTAAATAATTAATTAATCAATGGGATTTTGTATGCGTAATTAATACCTTTAAGAGCTGGGATTGGAATATGCAAATAGTATATAAAAAGGCATAATTGTCTAGTACAGTGTATGGATCGTGTAATTTGGATAAACTCACCAGACTCTGACAACGGCAGACGTGTGCAGTTTGACTGTTCCCCATAGTAATACTGGTCATTATCATACCTAAAGACCGGTTTTCCCGTGTTCCTCCTCGTGTTGTACCACACCCCTGTCATACGATAGTCGATAGTCCAGTTGTAGACGCACTTGCTTGGGATATAATCACCTCTGCGTTCACATTCAGGTTTGAATGCCACGTTGTGGTTATACCCTGCTTTGGTTTCGTGTCCATTTTGTGTTATTAGAATAACGCTAAAAAATAAATATGAAACCGCCCTGTTGCCCATTGTTTTATTTTCACCTGTAGCAGTCGACGTTCCGCTTAATCGATCGTCCTGCTATTAGTTAAAAAAAAGCGCGGTGCAGATTCATACGCAACCCCTACGTAACAAGAGCTCGAATTGACCTTAAAATAGAAGCAAAACACTGGTGTTGAAAATGATGCTTGCCCAATTTTTGCTAACACGAGGGCTTGACCCATGTGACTATAGTTATACCCAGGGTTCTCAGAGTAAAATATATACGAACAATTTATTGGTGAGAGCCATATGTTCAATAATAATGTGTCACCTTCTTTTAATGCCTTTGTGTGCCAAAAATGGGACCCGACCTTAGTTTATTTTCCTTACGTTATCCATTATCGATTTAGCTAAGGATAACGTACACGTATTGACAAACTTCAAGGTGAGCAGAGGGACATTATATTGTGCGGCTTATGCGTTGTAGGGCCAGCACATACGCCGCTTGCTTTTTAAACCGTCTCTGGATCTATTGGGGCAGAAGGCGGCATCCCGAGAGGACTCTCCCCCCACACACACACCCCTCGAACACATACATACACACACGCGCGCGCCCGCTCGCAGGCATACGTCTGCCATGGGCAAAAGAATACCCCTCCGTTGCTTTCAATTTTTAAATAGTTTACATCCACCCACTACAACTATGCTTCGGTGATGCTCATCTTAGCAAAATTCTGTTACAATTTTACGTTAGAAATATAACGTTTTACGTTAGACAAGATGCCAGTGAACTGTAAATATAAACACATCAAACATCCAAGCTTTGTGTTTTTCTGCCAACCCTACGTAGTTGTACATTAACAAGGTATTAAAATCAAATCCCTGGTAACAATACCCATTAGGGAGTCTAACACCTGGCCGTGGTGCAGAATTACACTTACGTATTATATCACAAATTATGTTTGCGTAGCAATATAATAGACTTTGTAAGTCCATTGTACCACAAACCAGTATAACATAAGCGGCAAATAAAAAAGCCTTTTGTGAAAGCTATTCCTGCTTTTCCCTTGTGACCTGTGCATAAATAAGCCGACAGGAATGGTGGCTAAGCTATTGTCAACGTAAAGTCTACTGAGATTCCATAAAATATGCGAATTTGTTTTTGTGTTAAAGTCCTTGTGGCAGCTTACAGTGGGGCGTTATTCATATTACCTATGGATTGTGAAAATACAGAGTGGAGAAAAAGAGGCAAATAATCAAAGCTAAGGTCACCATCAGGTTTAGTTTTTATTTTAATTTCTAAAATACGTTGTAATTGCCCATCTAAAATAAAATGCTTCCTATTAGTCACATACCCCCCTGCTAGGCACAATATGAATACGAAGAAAGGAGTTCAAATGCATCATGTAACGTAACGCTAATACCAACCCGTGCATGAGCGACATGGCTTAAGATCGTATCAGTAATAAAATTGCTAACAGAGCAAAGTACTTATGAATATTGGTAATTATGTTTTTTTTTAATTATTTATTTATTTATTTACTTATTTATTTATTTTTTTGTTCGTTTGTTTACAAGTTCATGATATCTTGGGCCAAGGTTGTACATCAAGTTTCATTGAATTGTGTTGGATATTTTGTTTAAAAATGTGTTGATTCCCACATAAGGCGATTTTTTTTTTTGAAAGGCATTTAAGTATTGGCAGTATAGACTTTCTTTGGTGACCATGGTGCCCAATGTATGTAGAAATTTACTCACAGCTTCAACTTACAGCTAAGACTTGTTTAGGCCACACTTTTTATTTATTATGGATGACGTTCTGCGCACGCACCAATTTTTGTTCTTTCTGTGAAAAAAAATCACCCCAACGAAGTCTGTTTTTCGCAATCGTTATTAAATTTGTGGTAAATGAACTTTCTGTGCATGTATTATCGTTAGGTGGAAGTATGGCGGTTTTGCTGTCAAATTCATGTCTAGGATTACGTGTGAGATAATACACTGTCACCCGAGCGATATATGCCATAACACCTCGAGCGTCAGCGAGAGGTGTTCAATGCATATATATCGCGAGAGGGTGACAGTGTATTATTTGACATACATACCGAGAAAAAAATACAGTCATTTCATCCTAAAACACCCCTAAAACCGAATAAAGTGACCCTATATCACGCTCTAGAGATGTTATATGAAATAAACTCGTCCGCGTGCGCTGGTCACCTCCCACCAAATTCTTACGTAATCTCTGACCAATTTGGTCAATTTTTGCTAAATACTTGTCATGGATGTTCAACTGGCGTGAAAAGTATCAATCATCGACACTGACCGTGCGCTTCTCAGCTGAGCCACACCTAGCTGGGCCTGTTGCAAAAGTGACATTGCTGATAAACAAGGAGCGTCGGACCGGAATATAGTCAAACTTATTTTTCACAAGTAAGGAGAAAGAAATTTACTTTTTGGTGATATTTCTGACAACGAGGTGGATACGGAATATAGTCAAAATCAAACGGATGTTTATTTCAAATCCACAGGAGTAATAATTCTAAATTTTGGTGACATTTTTTTTTTACTACGTGGCGGTTTCGGAATATACATGTGCTGGTTTTCAGAGCATGGAGCATGCTACAAGTTATTACAAGTTCAAAAGGGGAATATATTTGATATTTACCGATATATCTGATAAAGAGGAAGAATGAACAGGTTTAAAAAAAGGTAAATAACACAATAGATTCACAAATAATTTGTATGCACGTGTGGCCTAAATATTAACTAATTCCCGTTTAATTCCCGTACTTTTGCTTAATTTTGCAGCATGAGATGTCCAAAATTTATTTATTTATTTATTTATTTATTTATTTATTATTATTACTTTTATAATTATTATTATTATTATTATTATTATTATTATAAGGATTCCCCATAGGGGAATACTATTGTTTTTCCTGTTATTATTCTTCTTCTTATTATTTTTCGTCTTTCTAAAATTCTGAAAAAATTAATACTGATAGCCTATGAAAAGTTATTCCGGTCCACCCAATTTCATTGACCTTGACCTAATTTTCAAGGTCACAGAGCCTTTTAAAGTGAAAATTTTGCAAATTTCAAAATGCAATATCTCATAGAATTTCAACATTTTGACAAATCCTTTCATAGGTAAGGTCAAACACTAGCATAAAAACCGATTGTTTCGGTTTTACTTTTTTTCTACCCTTTGGACTATAAGATGATTAACCAAATATTTCCAATATGTCTTTGGTTAAGTGAACACATAATCGTCCCTCATTGTTGTTTTTATCATTATTCATGGATAATTCTTTTATTGTTGCATGGTAAAATTGATTGTGACACTATAAGACACGTTCTTTGTTCCTGCTTCACGCAACATCCAGTCCCATATCTTAACGGCTTACTAATCGATATCCTAGTACATGTATGAAGAGCTCGACATTAACGTGAGTATGACTCAAAATTTCTGTTTTTGCAGTGATTAGAAGCATACGCAGATTTTCCTTCTTAGATAGATGCCAGCTTGGAAATTCCATATATCTATTGATACAATAACTAACAACATCATAAACTGAAAGCGGCATTCTCCGATTTAACACAAACTACACGTATACATATGACTGACATTTTACATGTTTTGGGTGTTTTTGCTGTTGTTGGTTTTCATATGACTACGTCTTTTCACCATTTATTGTTCTAGCACTGGGGAGTGGCTCACGATGTCAAATATGAAAGAAAATAAATTTGATTAAAGAATGCAACCGATATGTACACAAAGAATGTCACATTGCATCTTCATTCTGCATTTCTATATTATATTTTTTATCTTCCGTAGAAAGATAAAAATGCAGAGCAGTAAGAAATATAAAACACAGATTGAAGACAAAGACATTCCCCCGACAAAGGAAACAACGCCCGCACCCTGTGACGAGTCAGATGTGAGTCATCAGAGGGCTGAAAAGTCCATCCTTGTCCTGAGATCAAAGTTAAACGATGTCTTTTTGCGCCAGGAAGAGACCCTTGTTAAACTGAAGACGATGTGTTTGGAAATTGGAAATTCTCTCGGTGGACCTCTACGCTGGAGACAGAAAGAATACATGGAAAACGTGAAAAGATATCTCTCAAACAAGGAAGGAGAGAGTTGTATTGACGTTGCCTTCATGTCGTTCAATTGACTGAATGTCACATGCCTTAAATCAACACTCCATTAGAAATACGGCCAAATATGTGTGCAATACGAAATTTAAAGGACGAGCTAAAATTACTAATGCATTTTCCACTAACAACAATGGATCCTGAGCTTCAAAAAAAAGTGGAAGCGTTCACTCCCCGCCCTCAAGGATTTTTTTTAATGTTTGGGTATTTTATATAATATAAGTTCTGCCGTGAGTTTCAAAGACTGCGTCCACTCTAAGAATATAGATGCATGATGTGAACTGAATATCAGACTTTGTTTTCTTCTAGCCGACATTCTGCACTGGATGATTTACTCTCCAAACAATCAACGTAGGCCCCTTATCGGGCATCTGTGGACCCTACCTCTTTGGTGTATAGCGGTTAAGAATTAGGAAAGTTTTTCACAATAGTACATCAATCTATTTTGTTTTCTTTATGTTTTTCTCTTCTCGTGTGAGATTGGGAAGTAAATCGTTTGTTTAAGGATATTGTAACCGTTTATTGTCGTCCAAATATCGAAAATAATTTGTATCTGATATCTATCTGTTCAATAATGCAACTATCTTTGTGCTGATTTAAAACGATGAAAAAAACCTGAATATATAAAATATCGGTGTTTATATTTTTCGTTGTAATGTATAAGCATGTATAAGGCGTCTCAGAACCTTAATCGTTAATTTAACACCTTTCTATTTTGAGGGGTAACTTCAAGCCTGAACAAGATTTTATATGTGTATATGTTAATTAATTTAGTCACTGATCACTGAAGATTTATTAATTACCCAAAAGAGTGTATGTTAAGCAGTGAATAAAAAGTTTTGGGCGAATTGTGGCAATAGTGTGACATGTCCTACATTGTATGTTTAGTACTTTCAACATGTTTGCCCACAATTTTCATTAGGGTGTTTGCTCTGAAAGTAAAAGTATTAAGAAATGCCAGTCGTGTAAATATTGGTTTCAAAAATAAGATCCCGTAGGACGACAAAACACTCTATGCTCTATGCATGACAAAAGCGCAGATGTATTTGCTGATAAAAAGCGACGCAATTCACGTGAAAAAGTCTACCTGAAAGATAAACACTCTTCGACTATTATGAAGTCACACTACTGCAAAAATTCGATAATGTTTACACAACAGCTGTTTGAACAGCCACAAATTTCTTATTTACAGACAAATCAAATTCCTGACATCAGCGTAAACACCTCCAACAAAAACTGCTAGTACTGTTAGAAAAGCAGTTTTTCTATGTAATGCGCTCTCTATTTTCGCTTGCCAAGTTTTTAGCCTGGGACATCTGTCCTTTAATAATCTTACTTGCAGCTTTGTCAACATAACGGTAGTTTTTACGTTCCTCCCCTATAGTCCCGTTATACCAAAATTTACTTGTACATATAAATACCTACACTTTTATTAGACCAGAGTAAAATACAGCTACGGCCAGACATAAAGCTACTGATCCCTAGAGGTACATGTATATTTTATCCCTATACATAATTCTAATTTGTGAACATGTATTTGATAAACTATTCTTACCAGTAGAATTCATATTGCTGTCGTATGGTATTTTAGAGTGAATTGCGAGGATAAAACTTGATTTATTGATTTCAACACTCTATTATGGATTACTCTTATATAAAACACGATATGTTGAGCCCTGATATTAAACTTACTAATCAACTGTGACATGAATTGGAGTGTGCAATGCAAAGGAGAACCAACCCCAAAAAATCGCGGACCAACTCCCCCATCTTGTCATTGTGCTTCAGGCCTCTCTAACACAATGCGACGCTTGGTGGGCCTTCAACCGACATCGGGTCAAATAAAGTTCGTCACCGCAGTTTTAGCGGTTACTCCACGCTTGGACCTAATAAGACTATGAAGAAAACCTCTCGTAATATAATATACAGTTTTTGTTTGAAATAACATAGAAATTATCTTTATTTATTTATTTATTTATTTCTGCTACTCTTGACACAAAATATATTTTACTGAAATTGTCTGAAAATGTCAAATTTCATCTTTCAGGTTAAGCACACTTTTTGTCAATTCGTTATCTATTATTTTCCGTTTGTTTCTTACTTAGCTTTATTTTTTAACAAACTGTCCCAAATCCAAAGCCGTTTTTTCGCCCAACTACTGCTAATACCATACGGAAAATAATTTAGATTGGGGTAAACTAAGATCTAATAAACGGTATATTAGATCTTAGCTTCAATGAAATGTTTCGGTATTCAAACAAAGTACATGTATAAAGCTAGCAAATGTTAAATGCATTTATAATATCAATAAATTGTAAATGACTAAGCTATTTTAGAACACCACTATAATATGTTTATGATATTTAAAATGTTATGTTAAAACATTTAGTTATGTGTTTACGCATGGGACCCTTCCAGCTGGTACAAAATCGGTCGTAGGGTATTTGACCAAACATCGGAACACAACCTTGTTCAAACTGGGCAAGCAGCTAGATGGGACCCTATAGTACGAGTACGTTTTAGTTTGTGTGTGGTAAGAGAGAGAGAAAGAGAGAGAGAGGGAGATGGGGATAGAGCACAAAGAAGACGAAGCTGTCATTGTCGATGTACCATAACGGCCACCATAAATACATTGCTATACATAATGACATTATATATATTACTTACATAGAAAGGATCCTCACGCAAACTAGCCCGCAGTGGTCATAGACATATCCAAGAACGGGAGTGGACACCAAGCCGACCATAGCCGCCGTGTAAACTAGGTTCAGCATCTCTTCTTGCTCCGCGCACTTTTGAAGACGGTCCTTGCCTGGTGTTTCTAAGGTTTCCAAGACCTTTGCAATCGGAGCCATTGGCAGTTGAATCAAAAGAACAACGATCATCGTAAAATCGTTCCTCGATGAATATGTAGACGAAAGCAGGCCACCCGAATAACGTGAAGGTGTAGACGACAGCCTCTAAGATTCCCAAGAGGGCACAGGAGAGTTTCCAACATGTTGCTTGTGTCATGTCGCCCGGTGAAAACAGTATTGAGTGATTCTCATAACTTCTGGATGCACACGGGCTACTTTATTTATAGACACTAGCTACGTAAATAAAAACATTAGGACTACACCCAACCTCTTTGCTACAGTTACTTATCTGTGCAAGGAAGGGCCTTATTCAAAATTGTTGAACTCCCTGAGTGCGTTGATAAGTCTGTCATTTCGTATGTTTCACACTCAGTACATTAAAAAATATGAGAACCGAGTAATTAAATGTCACATCTTACTTCTTCCAAAAAGTGCCCCTGGAATAGCTCAGGCGCTGAGTTTTTGAGCTTGGTGAGCTTGCTTATTCCCCCGTTTCAAATGTGCATCGGATGGCTTACCAAATTGGGGCATACTTAGTACGATTTGCAGCATCAAGCTGTGTAATGGGCACATTTTGGACTAAAAAAGCCAAGGTATGCAGTTACTCTGTTCACATATTATTTCCTGTGTAAAGTAAGTGTGTAAAAGAGATAAAATGCAAGAATTATCAAAGTATTCCAGGGCCGTAGCCTGAGCAAAATGCCGNACACACACACACACACACACACACACGCACGCACACACACACGCACACACACACACAGTGCAACCGTGCATGGATAACACATTTATTTCAGGCTAATGCTAATGTCTACCGCCGGTAGTTTATTTCAGTTAAGTATTATTAAAATTATTAAAATGCGTTCTTTTTCGCGTAATAAGTTGTGGATTGCAAACGTAGAATTAAGTAACTTATTTCACTTAAATATACGAACAATGCATGGTGATATGACTGGTACACGCGGACCAATATTAAACAAACTTTTCTCTCTCTCTCCCTGTCTGTCCCTCTCTCTCTCATTCGGCAAAACAGATATGTCCTGCTACGTTATTTGAAATATTTTGATACCCAACACACTGTATACATAACCGTGCTCAATCACAAAATGGCATGAATCATGAATGATGTAAAGGCGACTTAATTACGTTGGTAACCAAGCTCTTAGTCAGGGAACCCGACTTAAGTTTATTTATTTATTTATTTATTTATTTATTTATTTATTTATTTATTTATTTATTTATTTTATTTTATTTTATTTGTGAAAAGGGGGCCAGGTTTCAAAACGGGGGCCAGTTTTCAGATTGATGCAATTTATATGCAATTTATGTACTCATATGCATAATTTTCATTTCCAAAAAACAAAGTATATAAGTTTATTTAGTATATAAGTATATATATATATATAACCAGTTCAAAGACAAATACAAAATGAACCACAGACAAAAGTAATGACATACATACCATTGTATAAATACTACTGCACACTTCCTTATAACATGATTTCACTCACATATCAAATTTACAGCAAAACACAATGAAGTACAATAGTAGCTAATACAGCGCAGTATGGTACAATAGAGCAAAGTAATTAGGTCCAGCTGGTCACGTCCCATAAACAAAGAGAAATGTCTAGATAATAAACGACGGCAAAAATAATGAAAGACCAACAGGGCCGCCAGATACACGTACATTCATTGCTTTTAAGCTACCAACTGTAGGCGACATATACGGCAAACATCAGTGGAGGGAGAAAATAATGCAAATGAGGCAGTGCTGCGCCGGACGCTTTTTTATCCTTGGACGACCCTACAATTGTCACTTTGGGTTTCCATTTTAGGACATCTTCAAACTCTTTGTCGCTCATTTCAAAATCCTCACACTTTGGAATTTTGCTGGGTACTGGGGGCATTTCTGATGGTTCACCTTCCTGCAGCACCATGGCCATGCCTTCTAGGTAATGGAACTCTAAATGGCAGTGGACAAACCACCAACCTGGCAACGGGAAACGATAATATAAATGAAACATAATAGTAATAAACCACCGACCTGGCAAAAAAGTTAAGAAATCAAACAAAGAGATATGTAATGATGTGAGATGATGAATGAAATAATAAAAGAACGATGTGGCCGTCAGATTACGTTTACGCTACTTTAAGTAGTACTGAAAGTATATCGTTATTTTACATATTTTAATTATAATATACTTTTTTATTTATTTTTATAAAATACGTTTTGTCGATTTAAAAAAAAGTCGAGAAAACAAGTATATAATGTAACATAATATTATGCTATTAACCATTATATTTAAATAAATGTTTATTATTATGGAATGTATTACAATTTGATGTGATGCATTTTTTACAGTTTGTTAATTGTAGAAAGACAACCGTTACACTGAGTTCTTGACTTCAAATGAACTGTGCTCAAAAGTCGTCGGCGATAATACCATTTATAACATGTATTATGAATTTAATAAAAAAAACTGATGTGATACATTTTTAACAGTTTGCTAATTCACGCAGAAAGGAAACTGTTACACCGAGCTCATGCCTTAATCCATGTCTATTGTTGGATCTCCATCGGCACTTCAGGAGCTAGCTATGTCAGTGAAGAAGTCCTGTATCTTAATTATTTTCAATTAGCTTTAAATCTTGCGAGCGTTCTATACAAAGCAGTTATACAGAGTTTGTGTTTCGGTCACCTCTTGGGTAGGTTCAACTCTCAATTGGGATCATTTACTTCCGCCTTCGGCTTACGGGGTCGATCACTATCTCAAGTTCAGAATATATCCCAGCTTTGGATAAAACCTGGCCACGAAGTCACCTCGACCAAAATAAAAAAAAAAAAAGTAAATTAAATTTACCTGGGTTATCAGCTTTGAAGCGAATCACCACGTAACCGCCAACTGGCACAATCACGGTGTCCTTCAACGGGGGGTCGACAGCATTCACTTCCGGAATCCACGGTTCAGCTGTCTCATTCTCGGTGTTATTTATGTCAGAAATCGGCCTGATGACCCTCAAACTACCGTTCCACGCCCGATAGTCATCCCAGGTGGAGTCGTTCCACCGAGCGCTGCTGCAGAATGGGTCGTCACATACTACATCGTCGGTGTCGGACAGATACCGGAAGTTGGCGTCGTATTGGGGGTAGCCTATCTTGAGCACGTGGAAATGGTGGCCGTGTACGTGTACCGGATGCGCCATTCCCGGTTGACCTTGATCACCAAAGTATTTAATTAGCTAAGATTTAAGGCAGTCGCATGAGCGAGAAACGCTATATCAGAACTTTATCATAACAAAAATTAACGAAATTATGGTGAAAACTAAGTAACCAAAGCATATATTTATTGACGTATCGTTTGTTTTTTCCCCGCTGTAAAACTCTACGTAAGGGGACGTGGTCAGCGAAGATGACTGAACTTCAAGATTGCCGAGGTAGAGTCATATTATAAACTGTGTGGGCATTTTGTTTACAACGTAATCAGGGTACCAGTCCACATCAACCATCCAGTTATTTTACTGATCTGCTGATTTATTTTTCCATTAAATGAAAAAACAAAATATCCTACCTATGCCCATATTAATCAGGACGAGCTGGATGACGTTATTTAACTTCAGTTTCTCCGTGTACGAACAGTAGCAATCCCCGGTACAAGGCTCGTCGCACTCATAATTTGTGTCGCGCTCCGGGTACAACTAGAAAAAAAAACATTTTAAACAATTAACGGTTGGGTATATGACATTAATATCACATTATATACTTCATGTGGTGTGGACTGGATTGACTGCGTCTTTAAAGCCTGGAGGATACACTGAGCATTTGCCACATACTCCTTATGCAATGCCTTACATCCATTCTTTTTCAAGGCCATATATTCATCTGTGAATTTTTACCATTAATGCTATGAGCCAATCCTTATCTATTGTTTCTCTATTCTATTCAATGCTATGCTATACTACGTTGTGCTATGCTATGCTATGCTATGCTATTCTTTACAGGTTCTCAAAAAGTCAAGATAAACGCATGACAACCGTACCTGTGGGGGTACCCTGGGAAAGCGAAACAAGTGACAGTTAATAGATGATCGGAGTGCCTTGGAACCTGAAGTCATAATGTTGAAGGATATAACCTGAATGTTATATATATATATATATATATATATATATATATATATATATAATTGAATGCCCGTGTCAGTATCTTTTTATTTACTACTGACATTGTCACATGAGGATATGTAGCGAATGATTTCTTTGTAAATTATGTACAGTTATATTTATTCCATTTATGTAACAGTTCTTGCACTCTTCCACTAAGTGAAGATGAGACAACCTAAGAAGTAGAGGTAGTAATTATAGATCCCCTTGTTATGATAAATCCCCTGTCACACCCGTCTTGGACCGCTTACAGAACGGATTTTGACCCATTTAATGGTTAGAATCGAACAAAGTCTGCTCTTTGAAGCGGTCAAACGAAATTGTTTATTCATAAACATTTTATAGAAGCAACTTACCCGAGAAATGAAAGTTGAGGAATATCTGCTGAAAGTTGTCATCGGAGGTGGGCATAGGCACTGGGTGTCGGTCTATAAGGCTGCCAAGTGCGCGGGTCCTACTTATTGGTATACAGGTGTAATAATTGCTTCCCTTGGGCCTGTATTCCCTATATAAACATATAACATTAGCTTAAGCCCCCTCTACACTGGATGGCGTCCTTTCTGAGTCCCGTAGTATGGCCCCGTTTTGAGAGCAAAAATAAAAATGTAATACTTTACTTGCCGACAACTGGTAAATTATTGAGCAATCTTTCTGCAACGAAGGCGATGTTTGTGCCTCCATTCTACGACCACACCCATGCCATTTTCATGGACGCACAAAGGACGCAGAAAGGACGCAGAAAGGACGCCATCCAGTTCAAAAGGGGGTATTACCAACAATTCTGGGTAATGCTCGACGACGTCTACACCCCCCCCCCACCCTTTTCCAAAAATGTTTAGTTTTGAAATACATTATATTGCACCACTTGATTGATTTAAGATTTTCACAGGCTAAGGCGTTCGTTAATAAATAGGAAGATGATATCATAGTTCACCACTGTCCATATATATGTGTGTGTGTATGCGTGTGTGTGTGTGTGTGTGTGCAGTAAAATCAAGTTTATATTTTCCATACCGAAAAGGGCAGTTCAGGATCTCACATGGATTAGAAACTGGGCATTGCTTGGGTGTTGTAAATGGTTTACGTCTGGGTGGACTTCCTTCATACTTTAAAACCGCCCAGCCGGTTTTAGGAGTAATTATATTTCGTAACTGCAAAGAAATAAACACATCTGAGATATAAGTTCCGCATTCTCTTCCAAAGTGTTGAAGGTGAATAAATGGCCAAATTTTAATTGCGTCAAAATTTATGACAAATATTTCGGATATCTTGTCCGCTAAAAAATAGATAAATAAATAATTTAATGAAACACTGAAAACATTACATTCTGATTTGGCTGGTCAAATTCCTCCAAAGATTCCACTCGTATCCAAAAATATCCATCATTTACGGGCTGCAATGGAGTCTGCCTGTACTGATCAGTGGCGACCTCTATGTCATATCTCTCACCGGTGTGAATGATGAGGTAGTCTAATACTTCCGTTCCCTGGATAGCGTTGCCGTCCATGGATTCCACCGTCATGGAGTGCTGCAAGAAGATAACGAAAAAAATATTTTGCTGTTTTTCACAGAAAACTACATTTTTATGATTTCAGCGTACGACAGGAAGTGCACGACTTTTGTTCTTTTCTTTTTCTTTTTTTCTGTTTTCTTTGTTTTTTTTTTTCTTTTTTTATTTATTTAAAACCATGTAGAAGGTGAGCTACATGGTGTATATTGCAAAAATATAATTATGATAATTTTGGGATTCACGATTCAGAAAAAAGCTTATGTACAGTACATTGAAATCTATCGCTCTTTGTTTGCTTACAGAAAAAAATGTTTTACAGAACATTCATCATGTGGGTCATTGATTAACTTGTTTATCAATTTATTTATTTATTATTCAATACATTTTGATAGTTATTTATTTATTTATTCAATTATGAAATTAATCACTTCAAGTGTCCACAAGACATGCACTTACGAAATGTCTTTTAAAACGTGAGACAATAAAATATCGAGTTGAAATAACTAAAATAAATGATAACTTAAAGTAAATCACCAGTATAGTTGTATATATACTTGAAAAGAATGTCAAGGCTTACGCTGTCAATTGATACTTTAAGTGCATACTGGGTGGCTGCGTTGATGATCCGAATTCGGATTTTCTTATGCCTGGGTACTATGAACTCCTCCAGTCTCTCATTACAATTATATCTGGAAGTTCCATGGGTTGCGTTACATACGGTGCCTGCAATAATACAGGTATACTTAGGTAAAAATGCATTATTAAAAAAAAACTCAGATATCATGTAAAATATCTGACCGGAGAAGTGTGTAGTCACGTGTGTTGCAACCAATTAACTGACTACCATGTCTGTTGCACCGCTGTATTGTGTAATATGCAGTGGTTTAATTGGGTAGTGCTCCTTTGGGCTGGTAAAGTATAATATAAAATAATTTTGCAAGGGACTTTTAGCAAGTTCAGAGACTACTACTACTACTACTTCTACTCGTACCAGTGGTGGATTTAGGGGGTTTAAGGGGGTCCTGCCTCCCCCTCGATGTCTGAAAAAAACACACCAATGGTCTCCTCCTGAAATTAGAATTTTGACTAGCTGAACCATAGTTCTAAACCGTACCAAATGGCACCGTTCGCTCTCTAAAATACCAAAATTTCAGCGGGCCCCGAAACCCACGCCAAGGGGGTCGATTTAGCAAGTAATTCTGGATCCTCTTCGGTAATACCCCCGTTACACTGGACGGCGTCCTTTCTGCGTCCTTTCTGCGACCATGAAATTTGGCATCGCTGTTGTCTTAATAAGGAGGCACGAGCATTGATTTTGTATCAGAATGACTGCTCAATGATCGGCCAGGTGTCGGCACGTAAAGTATTATAATTCTTTAACTCTCAAATGGGGCCGTACTGCTGGACGCAGAAAGGACGCCGCGGCCGTCCAGTGTAAAGGGGGCTTAACACAACAACGACTACTTGTACTACCGTACTATTATTACAAGGTCAATGTCAGTGACCGTACCTTTCCCATTGACCAGAATGGACTGAACTGGCCACACCCCTATGTCCATCCCATCGTGTTGTTTGGTTTGATAAAAACACATCCTTTCCCTAAACCAGTCTTGGATGGAGGGTGAGGTTTGCATAAAGGGTGCAAAGCGCTCTAGTTCCCAAATAACATTGGAAGCTATCGTGGAGGTGTCCTGTGAAAACCAGTCGGTCAGTATCATGGTGACGTCGGTATCCTTCTTCGCCTGGAAAATCAAACCAGGCAGCATTTACAAAAAAGTACTTATGTCAGTTCCCTGGCTTAGTTTACCAGGATTTCCATGAGATTGCTGTTACACTGTTCCTGATAGGGTAAGATGTGTCCATGTGACTATGTAACCTTGGTAAATAAGTTCTTAGCCCTGGAAACTGCCTTTTTTTTTTGTAAAACTCGGGCCAGGATTGATTTCAAAGTATTTTCATACACTGATATCAGCCACTTAAAAGCGCCTGTACTCGTGTCACAATAAAGCGTATATAAAATCAACAGGGTGATAAGGACCATGTGGAGATCCTGAAATGTCGAAATCCCTAGGAATAAACACTAACAATTTTAGTCACGCGTAATGCGTTTAGGTAGCTTGAAACATGTCATCACATCGTTACAGGCTATAGAGACCAGCTGAGCTGGTGACCACTCTAGAGTAAATTAATGTGACAGGAATAGAGAAGACAAATAACGCAGTCTGTGCCGTTTACCACTTGTACAATTTCCTATACTGACTAAAAAAAATAGAACTGGGCTGGTGATATTTCTTCAAACAGTAAGTAATCTGGGGAATTATTTCACTTCAAATCGGAAGAACACATCACCTTATTGGCTAAATGAGTAACACGCTTTAAATAGAATAACTTAATTGGCAGAAAATAGGAGGTTGTCTTGTTTAATGCGATACAAATGTTAAATGCAAGATGTTATTTAGCCTGTGTCAGCGGATTAAAAAGAAACGGTGAATGAATCGTTAACTAAACAACAAACCCAAGACCTTCAATAATTCAGTAATTCACGACAGAATCGTGCTATACAATCCAAATAAAAACAGAGCGAATACACATCAATAGTTTTATCGGTTGATAGGGATTAAAACCAAACAACTTATTAATTCAGCCACGAAGTATTCTTGTATTCTATAAGTATTCTATAAAAACGATAATGTACCAATGCACATTTCTCCACACAATTAATCATGGAGCCATGATGTACGCCATCATATGGATTGATCGCAAAAAACAAAATCGATGGTAAAACAAATGGCATAACAAAAGTCTCGTAACAAACAAAATCCACCCCTGGAAATAGCATCAATAATACATTTGCTTTAAGGCCTAATAGAAAGGCCTTATGAAAATAACATTAATAACATATTTGTTTCACCCATACTGGAAACAGAATATTTTAAGGGCACATTCTCTGAACATTGCCTTTAAGATATAAGTGACAAGTTAGTATAGTTCGAGTACCAGTATATCATTACGTTTTACTTTCACATATAGCATTTCTACAAATCGATAAATACATTGTCTTCAATATGCAGTTTTATTTGCACTTTAAGGGTATATCTTCAACCTAGTTGTTAAACCAATAATTTAAAATGGATTAAAATTATGATAATGATCAAATAAAAATATATATATGGAAATAATAATAAACATAATAATAGTAATAATAATAATGATAATATGTGTCATCATCATCGTTATTATTATTATTATTATTATTATTATTATTATTATTATTATTCATTTATTAATATGTATTATTATTATTGTTATTAATATTATCAGTATTATTATTACACATCACCTTGGTTCTCTCCTCTGCGGGGTCTATGACGACCAGTGCCCCATGCAGACCGTCAGATCGTAAACTCCCCAGGTGGGCGTGGTACCAATGGGTCCCGGGGGGATAGGCTATGAACCTAGTAATTGAAGGTGTTTGATTAGCAAAAAAATAATATTTTCTTAACTCTAATTATTATTATTATTATTATTATTATTATTATTATTATTATTATTGTCAAATTACAATGTTATAGTGTGTAATATTAGATGTCATCTCAATAAATGCGCTCTCTCTCTCTCTCTCTCTCTCTCTCTCTCTCTCTCACACACACACACACACACACACACACACACACACACACACTTACAGCGCATTCAGAACAGCGGACTAACAGATCCGCGGATTAAATATGGCGACTCTCCGAAAGGCAATACTGTAGGATTATTATGGCATACATATAAAATTCCAGGCGGAAGATGGGGGACTGATATATACGCCAAACAAAATAATATATCGACAAATGTGATTGGCTAGTGACGGATAACCTTACCTATACACGAATGTCTCCCCGGGGTTGATTGGGCAGTGTGATATGCGAGCAACCCCGTCCATGTATGGAGTGTTTCTCTGCACGATGCCATGCCAATGGATGGACACACCCTCTTCTTCTAGATTGTTGGTTACACTGATTATCAACTGAAAAGAAAAAGTATTTGCAAATGTCTTTATGTGTTAAATGTCAGCGTAAAGGCATAGCCCTATAAATAAACAAGAGAAAATTGACACAAAATAATTTGAGGAAATACCATCACTGTATTTAGCTTTCTTTCGATGTTCTCCGGGTTAAAAAAAAACAATAATGGAGATAGAACGTTGTCATTCTCACATGACATGTTAATTGTTATATACCTGCGTTCCGTTGTAAGCCACTATTGTCTCCCCAGGAAACTGCCCGTTAATGGTGATGACTCTACGGTAACCTCCGTCGGTCATGATGACATCGTCAAGGTCTGGAGAGAGAAAAAACAAGATCAGCTGCTCTGTATTTTAGTTGTTAGTTAATTAAGTAATTTATTACTTACTTAAATAATTAATTAATCGATGGGATTTTCTATGCGTACTTTATACCTTTAAGCGCTTGTGGTGGAGTATATAATTATATATAAAAAGCCGTCATTGCCTAATGCATTTTATGATCTATCCATGCTAAGTAGTCATGGGATAAACTCACCGGACTCGGACATCGTCAGACGTGTGCAGTTTGACTGTTCCCCGTAGAAATACTGCTCAGGATTATCATACCTAAAGACCGGTTTTCCCGTGTTCCTCCTCGTGTTGTACCACACCCCTGTCATACGATAGTCTATGGTCCAGTTGTAGACGCACTTGCTTGGGATATAATTACCTCTGCGCTCACACTCAGGTTTGAATGCCACGTTGTGGTTATACCCTGCTTTGGTTTCGTGTCCATTTTGTGTTATTAGAATAACGCTAAAAAATAAATATGAAACCGGCCTGCTAACCATTGTTAGCGTTTAATCGATCGTCTTGCTATTTAGTTAAACGCGGCGCGGATTCATACGCAACACCTATGTAACAAGAGCTCGAATTGACCTTGAAATAGAAACAAAACACTGGTGTTAAAAATGATGTCCATCCAACGTTTTGCTAACCCGAAGTCTTGTCCTGCGTGACTTAAAATTTAAAAAAGATTTTCATTGCTGAGAAGCAGATGTTCAATAATAACCAATGTGTCGTCCCCTTTCATACGCCATTGTATGACGACAATGAGACACGATTTAGATTGATTTTTTGATTCGTTATTGATTTAGCTAAGGATAACGTAAACGTATTGACAAACTGAGGTTAACAAGGGGGGATTAGATTGTGAGGCTAAAGCATTCTAGCGCCAGTACATTCATCGCTTGCTTTTTAAACCGTCTCTGGAACTATTGGCGCAGACGACGGGATCACGGGAGGTCGCCCCCCTTCCTCTAACAAACGCACACATAAGCACACACTCACACGTATATTGCTGGGTTGCAAGATTGTGTTTTTAGGCCTCTCTAACACAATGCAACGGTGGGCGAGCCTTCAACCGACATCGTCCATGCCAAGTCCATAACACAGTTCCAACACTTATTTAAGGAATATTCAACAGATGATTGAAACGCATACCATGCGTGATATATTTGCCATTCTATTTTGTTAGAAATTAGTTCGAAAGTATCTGTATTTATTTATTTATTTATCTATTTATTTATTCCGCTTCTGACACGATATACCGGGGTATCTTTTACTGCATTTGGACTCACTGCCGAGGCTTTCTTGGCACTATTGGATACGGCCACTTTACAAAATAATGTGATCAATTCTTTTACCCCATAGTTCCTTTGTGATAAGTTGATGGGGGTGCCAACGTACCCTGGTCTCCCCTTAGATGAATTTTAAGGCGCTTATCAGCATCACATATCGATCAACAATAACAACATTTATCCAATCATTCATTTTTGAAAATAAGTATGTTTATTTGCAACAGTGCACAATAGCCCTTCACAAAGTATTCTAGCTAATATAGGACGTGCTTAACTTTCACTGTGACATATCAATAATAATAATAATAATTGTATTGAGAAAACAGCTTACGCCTGGATTTTCTATGACACTTCTTTGGCTTTATCATAGTTATCCATTATATATATACCCATTAATATATATATTAATCACCCTTCTCCTTAGGCTTGCTTGGTTTTTCATCAGACTCTTGCACAAACACTAATTTGATTTTATTAATTTCCCTTTCTACTATCTGGGAATCAGCTGTACATTTACTACTTTGGCTTTCTTTGCTATGTCTATCTCCCTTTTTCTTAACTAAATGTTTCTCCTTGTGATGACCAATGCTATCTATCAAATAAACCTTAATTGTTTTATTTTCGGTTTTGCTGTGATGCCTCTGGTTCCAAAAGAAGAGGCGGTAATCAGACTTAGTACCCCCTATGCAAATATGGCAAGCCTCTGAACTAACTTTTTTAAACCCACTTTCCAATTCCAAATCGTCAGGGCCAAATCTCTCAGTATTTTTAACAACCCAACTTGAACCATCAGTCAGACGATTTGTATTGCCATCTTTGTCTTCATAACTGCGATTTCCGTTGGATAAAGCCACCAGACAGTTAAATATGTGACCGTGTACCACATGATCGTGTTCTTCGCAGTCTGTTTGGAAGCTAATCCACTTTTTAAAATAGATGTAAGCGTAATTTTCTACTTTGGGCATGACAGAATGTCGTAAAAATACAGCAAATGGAGTCGTTTGTTTTCTGTCTGTCTTAGTTTTCAAAAAACCGACATCTTTTGCCAGCATGAAGAAGTTGTGGCTTCCTTTTTCTATATGGTATCTTAAAAGCAAGTTAAGGAAAATGATTGGTGAAAACCAGATATGGTCTCATGTTTTACAATGTATGAAGAGATGTCATATTGAATGCATTTTGCGACCATAATTATTTAGATGTGTAGTCCCTACAAAGGTGCAATAAAGCTGCACCAAAATGTTTTGATAGGTTTTGTCTTGAAATTAAGCTACATGGGACTTTATTCTATTCACCAATTTTGACAAATTTCGTTAACGATTCCGTAATACAACGACAATAAGTAAGTGGTTCAAACATTTGACTAATTTTCAAAATATGTTTTCTTACGGAAACAAATACATAAAGGATACACACGAAGGTCGGTTTCATCACCATCTTCCAATTGTAGCTTGTTGATCATTTCCTCCCATTCTTGCTTCAATACCAGCTTGACCTTGTACTTATTTACACCATCCACCAGACACGCCTTATGCTGCTCAATATATGCCTCAATGATTGATTTAAGTTCGTCAAGAGAATTAACAAAATGAGTTGCGATAATTAATTCCTCCAGATGAAAATCCTTTTCAATTCGTGTCAATGATTGATCAGAGGCATCATTCGTTAAAATGAATTTGGCAACCCCTTCTTTTCCTTCTTCTGTCATCTTGCTGTTACAAACAACATTCTTGTTGGGAGGTAACACTGGGTAATAAAACTCACTTTTGCTGTTGGCCATTGCTACGGATATTAGCGACGTCTACATCAGATCTCCTCTAACAGTAGCTGCATTGCCCAATCCAGGCATGCAAATCTGGGCGTACCGTATGCTTTTATACGACAATTTATGTAAACAGTTACCCCTAGTGACTGCACGGTGTGAAAAAAGGATAAATACTTCGGCTTTAAACTAAAATGTACAAAGGAGCGAGATATACAGTACCCAGTGGTCCAAAAATATGTTCCCATTCTTGATAAAGTAGCGTTGTTAAATGACAGGAAAGTCGACGTTTTTTTTTTCATAGAGAAGTTTACCATTTCGGTACTTTTACAAATACTCGTATCGTTTTGTCAACGTAAAACATATTTTTATAATGTTTTACTATTAGAAATAAGTAGATTATCTATCATTTTTGTTTATTCTTTTACTTTGATGTATTTAGATGTGAGTCCATTTAAAGATTTAAAAACTAATGTGGCTTTCTTAAATTATATCCGTTCACAGATTGTTTTCCATTTTCGTTTCTTGAATAGTTCAATTGTTGGATATTTCTTGTTTTGTTTTTATGGGAGAATGAAGATTGTTGCTCCAAATTTTTTAAAGTTTGTATATATTTTCTAGTTTTGCACAGCTGCTCCATATAATGCCCCTATTTCACACAGACCACGAATCCCACGAATGGCCATGAATTGACAAATGCGTCTTCAATCAGAAATCGGGACAAGTATTTGTGCAATATGTAGTTCAAAGGGCGTCAATATTTCCATTAACAACAAAGGACCTTGAGGCTTGATCTATCACTTCCCCGTCTTTGGGGATTTTTTAAAGGTTTGGGTATTTTATATAGTATTAGTCTAGTATTTGTTCCAAATACTGCGCCCACTTCAAGAATTTAGCTGCATGTTGTGAATAGAATATCACATATAGTTTCCTTCTCATTGAACCGGCACTAGTGGGCCCATCCGTTAAGCATGTAGCGGTTGAGGTTTAAAACGTTTTTTTTTTTTTCACAATAGTACACCAATCTCACTGTTTTTTTTACCTTAGCGTTTTCCTCTTTTCGTGTGAGATTAAGAAGTAAATCGTCTGTTTAAGAATATTTCATCAAAGTGGAAAATAAATGATCATGTGGACGATGTCCTTTCTTCTAGCCTTTTTTTACTATGTTTGCACAAATTCCATTCGAGTATTTGCTCTGAAAGTAAAGGTATTAAGAAATCCCAGCCGTGTAAATATCGGGTTATAAAAAGGTTCAAGTTGGACCGCAGGTCACACTTTGCTTTACAGCAAAAGCGGAGACCCCATCTCAGGTAAAAAGCGACACAATTCAAGTGAAAATGTGTACTGGAAAGATAAACATTCTTCTTTCCTGACTAATGCACTACTGCAAACATTCGATACTATTTAAATAAATGCAGAATGAACAGACGCCAATTTCGCATTTACACACAAATAAAAATCACCAAAGTAAACAACTCGAACAAAAAAAAAACAGCTAGAAAAGCATTTTTCTATATAATGCGCTCCCTATTCGTTTGCCATTTTATAGGTCTTAATTCAGACATTTTTCAGATAAACAAAATGTATGTATAGATGATAATTTGGAAAATATGGAAATCCAAACTGTCGCTAACCAGTGACTTAGAATAGGCAATGTATTTTTGTTTGCTTCCCTGGCTAATTCAATAAGGTCG